>JAIPRN010000104.1:0-131445 GCA_025469175.1 Geopemphigus sp. TES_GeoC_2020
GTGTGTGTGTGTGTGTGTGTGTGTGTGTGTGTGTGTGTGTGTGTGTGTGTGTAGGTGGGTGTGGGTGTGTGTGTGTGTGTGTGTGTGTGTAGGTGGGTGTAGGTGGGTGTGGGTGTGTGTGATGAGCTCGGATGTCATTTGTTTGCTTTGTATATCTATGCGTACAACACAAACACGTACGCGCACTACGGCTTTACTATTATTATTATAACATACAAAACGTTATATCGGTAGAACGGAAAACGAAATGAACACCGTATTTTCAGGTCAAGTGCAGCCAGTGACGGCTATAGGATTACATTTTTTCTTTCTTGTGGGCGAGGGAGATTATTTGTTATTCTTCGAAGAGTTCTCGTGAAATAAGGACGTGATGGCGTAATATATTTAAAACGTTTAGAGGCTTTATACTGCCTTCTTACGCCCTGAAGTGAAGCCTTCGGTTTTTTATTTTTTAAACAAAAAAACTTTTCCATTGTCTTAGATAATTACCGCTTTCCACCCCAGCACTACCTAAATCCTTCCGTTTGTCCTAATTTAAAACCGCGCGTCGCAAATTATTAACGACACTGACGGAGTTTCTATTATTAAACCGTTTGAACGTACGACGGTGAGAGTGAATATCTATCGAAAAATTACAAATAAACGGCGGAACGTTACAAAATACTTTGAACAAAATCGATTTCTCAAAATTATAATTAGCGAATTAAATAATTTAAAAATCACGTCACATTTTCCAAGTTACGGAAGTTCTTTATTTGTTTCAAACAATATTCGAAAATTCGTATCGCGCTTGGGAAAATTTCATTTCTCCGCGGTTAGTTATACAATGTCTAGTCGTACGAAGAATACGTTAGTTAATTTAATATAGTAAATACGACTGTATGAGATAGTAGTCGAAATTGTTCTTCGCCGAAAGGTTTACGTACAAAAGCATATTGTTTGATTCGACTATTTCGTAACGCAATTTTATTATATCGGCTAATTATAATTTTGTAATTTTTTGGGTCAATCGGATATTTTTTGCGCACCTTTAATCACGTGTCGTTCTTATTACTAATCAACATGACGAATACACACGTGTGTGGGTGTATGTGCGTAATACGTTGAACTGTATACGGAGTAGGAAATTCGTTTTAAAAAAAGGCCCGAAGTGTGTTTAAGGAGAATATAAATCGCGCTAATGAGGCGAATAACATATCGTCCACGCCTTTTCTCCGCGTGTAAGTTCAATTGCGATACATACTCGACGATTTCATATATAATATGCGCTCTTAAACAGCGCAGTACGTTATTATATATATATATTTATACCGCGTGTTTTTTAATAGCGTTTTGACACGCGTCACTTACACACATACCAATATATATATATATACTTGTAAGCACAAGTACGTGTGCTTACAATAATAATAATATTTTAACCTCGTGTACTTATATCGTAGTCGTTAACGAGACGAGGTTGAAAACAATACGGTCTAAATATTATATAAATTATAATACGAGACGGCGAGAGCGCACGAAGATGAGTGATTACGCCGCGGGGTGAAATATTATTATACGTTTGCCCTTCGAAGAATATTACGGATCGTCCCGTGGCGTCTATCTATACAAGAGAAACAAAAAACCCAAATTATTCCGGTCACGTTGTACGGTATAGGGTGCTACGTGAGTACGCGGTACGTATACGTACCGTTTGGAAGTGAGAAAATCCCGGAAACGGTAAAAACCGATAGTTTCGCGACGTTTCACGGGCGTACCGAAACGACGGGAAATTGTCGTATTCGACGCCGAACTTATTTCCCCGTTTGCGTACGCGGTCACTCGGTGGCTTTCGCGCAACACGTCGTCCGTGAACGTTGACCAATAATGAGACCACGGCGAAGAGTATATTGGCGTTTCGAGAGGAATGTGTCCAACTCGTAGATGACACCGAATTCGGAACAAATGCCGGATAGGGAGAAATCGTATTTACACTGTGACGTGAAACGAGTAAACGAGAGATTAGCGTACAGAAGAAGGAGGCGAAAATTCTCGAAAAAATGTTTAACGAAAACGCGAGACACGGTTTACTGGAAATCACGAGCGAACAACCGTCTGTACTATCGAACCCGATCGTTTCGTCCGTACACTATAAACTATTGTTAGTGTCGTCGTTTTTTCAAATAACCCGTTCTTGTTCGGACATCGTTTGTACGTCGAAGGAAAATCGTATACCGTTCCGATCGAGCTATGGCGAGGTTGACGAACGACGCGTTGTATAGTTTACGGGCAATTAGGAGACTTCGTCTCGGCGGACCGACCTATTACGACAAATCGGTTCGGCCCCGGCGTACTATAAATACGCCGTGCCGGTGACGTTAATTTGTAACGGTTATTCCGCGATCGTTCGCCACTTTCCGAAACGCCGTCCGCAACGTTGCTTCTTTCCGAGGGGTCCGCGTTGTCGGCCCGTACGTTTATCGCGCCAGTTTACACGGCCAACAGCTCGGCAAATAACGGCGAATTTCACGAATCACGAACGGATTTATAATATATTATTGTAACGATTATCCGGGAACCTCCTCCCGCCGCCACCCATCCCAGTAACCACCTGACCGCGTATTCTACGCGCGCCCGGCGAATTTCCGCGTATATCCAGCGGGCGGTGTCGCTTTAAACGGAATTTCGCGTGTAAATCACGGGGCCGAGAAACAATCGGAAACAATGCGGCGTCGTTTCGAAGACGTCCGCCGTATTATTAATCAACGCGTGTATATATATATACCGAAACGGAACAATGGCGGCGATCAGAGGCCGCCTCTGCGCCGTAACGAATAGCGTTGTTACGCGCCCGCGTCGCCGAATCGTGTTTAAACGACGACGACTATGGATAATACCGCGTTTGTTTACCGAACTCGCGCGGCGATATTATCGTAAATCGCGCCGTCGTTCGGGACGGACGCGTATTAATTATAAAACGTAAACGCCTCGTTATTATTCGCGCCACGTGTTCGATAGTACGTTAACTATATCGTCGACTAGTTCGCGTACGTCGGTGTGAGAACGGACCAAAAATGTGACGGCCATTTTTCGCCCGACCGTTTCCGGCGCCCGTCGTTGTTGGCGTACGGGCGAATCGCCGCCAGTCGCGTGTCTGTCGTCTCTTCTACGACGTCTCCTCCTACTACAATTCGGAATTCGTCGACGAATCCGCGGAC
This sequence comes from Geopemphigus sp. TES_GeoC_2020, assembly GCA_025469175.1. Taxonomy (NCBI): domain Eukaryota; kingdom Metazoa; phylum Arthropoda; class Insecta; order Hemiptera; family Aphididae; genus Geopemphigus; species Geopemphigus sp. TES_GeoC_2020. The sequence goes on from JAIPRN010000104.1 coordinate 3,198, forward strand.
TCTTTCGACATTTTTCGGGAAAACTTTTTCGCGAGTTACGCGACTTTAACGTTTCCGGCGTCAATTTCACGCCGACCAGTCGAACGTTTCGCGAAATAAAACGTGTTTTGAGAAAACAGGTCCGGCGAGAACGCGGTGAACAATTCGGAGCGACATGATTTTTTTGACGGTCGCTCGAAATATTCGAAAACCCCGTCGCTTTTGCGTTATTAGACGTTTAATATTGAACGCGTACGGATTATTACGCGCACGCAGGTGGTTCGTGCGATTTGTATGACGACGACAATGACACGCCCCCGCTACAAATAAACGTAACTATTCCGTACGTGACAGTGTCTCGGAATCGAACGTACATTACGTGTTTTTCGTTTTATTATCCCCCCTCGCCGATAGGGTTCCGACTAGGACGTACCTACGTGTGTGTACTATAGTCGGCTCCGTAATCTCGGGGTTAAGTCGGCCGACTCGGGACGGTCGAGGAATATATATTTATTATTTTTGTTTCCCGCCATCTCGTCGCGCGGCAGCGTTCTCACGAGTCTTACGAGAAGAGAGAGACGTACCGAAGAAAAAAAAAAGTGAACTCTCATCCGGCGAGAGAGATGGACAGCATACGCCTAACCGTGTACGTGTGAGAGAGGGGGAAATCGATGTTACCGCACCGCCGACGGAACCGGTTTATTGACCCCTCCGCGTGTTTGTGACCGATGCTGCGAAACTGGTTTGCCGCTAACGCGCGCACTTATCGGCCGCCATCGTACACACAAACAAACGCGCATTCCCCGCGTCGTTGTACACGCGAGTATTACGTACGTATAATACGTACGTCGGTTTTGTGTATTATGTACGCGCGGTTCGACGACGACGCTCGAGGCGTAACGGACCCAGTAACCTTGCCCGTGAATTCAACAACCGTAGACCGAGCGAAAATTCCACGTGGTAACGACCGCGATAATATTACCGGGCGCATCTTACCCGTCCCTCCGTTCGGCCGTCCACGGTGATCCGTCGCCCACATACACGCACCGTACTTTAGGGGAGCACCGGCGAATACGAACCGCTGTGGGTGTACTCGGCCGGTATTCCGTGCTCTGTCCCGTCGAACGGCGAAACGCCGACGATTGCTCGGTTTTTATATAATCGTCCGATTAGTTTGAAGCGCGAAAAGAACGTCGAACGCGTGTACGTCGGCGTATGACTTTCGATAAATGAAAGATCGTTTCGTCGCTCCCCTGGTGTGATAGCGCGACCAGGGATGGCAAAACGTTCAAGGGCGAACGTTACGAACGTTAACATTACGGATCTCGAACGGCCGCGCCGACGTGCAAGTTCGATTATTAAAACGAACGATTTTTTACGCATCTCGCGTTTAGTCGGTATTGGTGAGGTAAAGGGGAAAAAACCGTCCGGAACAATACGTGTGTATACCGAACTCGCAGAGTTTACGCGCGTTATTTGTATTATTCGTTCGACAAATCCGTACGGCGTTTGTAGTTTTCGTTTTTTATACGGTCCGAGCTCGTCGTTGTGGCAGCGTCCGAGTGTTCGCGCCCGACTAGGAATTAACGATTTTTTAAATCCGTTATACTCTATACGCACACATATTCGTCCGTACGCATAGAGTGGATAATTTATCGCGTAGTCTTTTCCCCTTCCGCCGAAATGACGATCTCGATGCGTGCGTGCGTGTGTTGGTACGCACGCGCGAGGGAGAAGGAGAATGAGAGAACGTAATAGCGAACGTAATTCTCGGGACAAAGGACCGATCTTAAAGATTACTTCCAGCAGTCGTGAGCGCACGAAAGAGAATACGTGCGATACGAGCCGATGCGCGAACTAATCCTCGAAACGATTTTACGGTCCGTTTTAAACTATTGTTCCAGACTGTCGGACCGCGCGCGCGCCTAAGTGGTGGCCGCTACTATACACAAACGCGCACTAACACGTGCGTATACTACCACTACACTAATTTGTTCGCCATTTAAACCGCCGGCCCGCGTTTTATAGCCCATTTTGCCGATACGTATTATCATTATTCGGTAAGTCGCCGTTTTTTTGTTTTTGGTTTCGTTAAGACTAACACGCGCGTAAATCATAAATAACTCCGAAAGTTGATATTAAAAAAGTAACCCGATTTGGATAAAAAGTTAACGTTTTCTAATTACCGTTCAAAAACGCGCAATATAAGACACCTGCCTATAATGTTTCCTCCGTAAAATCCGTTAAATTAATAATTCCGAAAATCTTACACGTACGGGGTTTTTATGAATGCCTTTTGCGTGGCACCCGACGTTATAATTATTCAGAGAAATACGAAAACCCGAGAAACGAAGGCTTTCGAAACGTGAAAATGTAACGATGTTAACCGATCAAACTGTCGCGACGTATGTATAATTGCAAACACGACCCGTGTAAAATGTAATCGTACGACGCGCGTTCGTTTCCCTAACATATTAAAACGTCAATCGTTCGTCGTTTAGTTAACAGGAGAGAATCGACGTCAAAATACAACTTGTAGTTTCGTGAACAATTATGACACGATGTCGAGTATGGTAGTGTTAGACGTGCTATAGAGGAGTGTGATGAGAGCAAAGGAACCAAGTTGGGTTGGAATAAAAGTGCCGGTTTTTCAATAACTAATAACTACGGTCGTCGCTCGAATGTAGATTGAAAAAAAAAAAGAGTAAACTTGTATACGAAAAATTCGCGAAGGTTATCCAAAGAGAGAGAGAGAGAGAGAGAGAGAGAGAGAGAGACAGGAGGAAAAATGAATATGTAATATATAAAACGACATTTCTCCCGACCTGGGTTCGGTGGCTCGGGCACGCACGCTTTGTGCTTGTCGTGCAGCAGAAGAGGAGGGGGGGAAATTGGATGAAATGTATTTCTTCGACAGACTTGGGGAATAAAAACTCCATATTTCTTATACAATATATACGACTCGCACGTGTGTGTGTATAGTGTTCGCCTTAGTAGTGCCGAAGTCGGCGCCGGAGGTTTTATAAATATATATATACACACACACACGCGTGATACAATGCGAGGGGTGAAGAGGGGGAACGATGAAATCGACGGGTGTATCGTTTTCACAATAAAATAGGATTGGTGATGGGTGCGTGCGGTGGTGGATTTGGGCGAAGGTTATCGGGAGAACGCGGTTTATGGATAAAGCTCGCTGCTTATAATAATAATATATATGTATTATATTAAAAATAATTTCCGCCGAAGTTTATTGGATTTTTCGGATAGACTTTTCCTTCAGCAGCTGTTATATGTGCGTATATATATATATGAGCTGAACCACCTAGAAATGTCCGTATATAAATATTTGTTTGTTTGTTTTTATTATTACGCGTATTCTTTCTCCGCCGAATATATTTACGATATACGGGCGGTGGTGTGCTTGTGCCGAGGGTTCGTCGGTTCAAATCTCCCACCGCGGAGCGAAAAAAATCGTTCGAACGTTTTAATATCAACGGGGAATACCGTCTGTACACATCGTTAGCGCGTCGGCAGGTTAGCAGCGCCGCTACGAAACGTACACGCTCGCCGTAACGACCACGCAAGGGTGGACAAACGATACACAGAAACGTAACTCCGTTCCTTCCTTGTATTCCGTCGATTCTCCCATAAATGTTGCAACGTTTAGCCTCCAAGTCGTCACTTCGTATTTACGACAACGATTTCAATTTTCGTCTTACGTAATTTTATCGCCGTTCCGGTATTTTTTTAAACATTTATCCATACGTCGTTAATTGTTTTTTTTTAATTGGCCTACGGAAAATAGGAAAATTCGTCTGTAAATAAATTCGTCTTCCCTTAATGACACATACGTACATATCTCGACTTCGATCAGCCACTCGAAATCGACAACTGTTTAAAAAAAAAACAAGCTCTTCCCCAAATTCTATTAGCTAGTAAATCATCCACGCACATTTTTTATATGCACAAATAAAAGGAAACGTATAAATTTAATATTGAACTAAAAAAATTAAAAAAAACAAAACGACGGCGAATATCGTCCGTACGGTATGTTAAACGGTCCGCTACGAAAAACGTAATTAAATTCTTGATAGACGGTAATTATTTTAACGCGAAATTCCGTCCCTTAAAAATGTACAATTTCAGTGACCGTGTGTAATTACGGTACCGTAATGTCGTACTTTAGAGGACGATTTGCATAAAAATGAATTTTCGTTCGATCTAAAATTAATGTTTCGTAGAAAATTCCGTGTCACATTAGTGACGTTATTCGCAACGTTATTTATATCCGTATGCGCCGTAAACCCCTCCCTAATTACTACGAGTACTATATTTGGCGGGAAGGGGGAAGGAATTTCGGAAAATTTCGAGAAAGTGGTAAGCGCAACTCCTCCTCAGCCGTCCTAACATACACCACGGTTCGTCATACACCGCCACGGCGAACATGTCCGTGTGACGGTCAATATGTATAAAATAAACGGACGGAGCGAACAATATAATTCGAGAGCTCGTATTCCTGGGGTCGAACGGTAAGAATAAATTATATAACGGCTTAGCGTCGAAACGCGATAAAGAAAGAAAAAAAAATTGGTCACGAATCGTGAATATTTTTCGTTATTTACGATATGACGTGATCGTGATTTTAACGCGCGTTATTTCTTTTTTTTATCGACGTAGTAATTTTTTTTTCTCTTTAGTACGGTTAAATTGATAAACGCGATTACAATTGAGGGAATCGGAAACGCGCTTTTTCTAAGTAGCGTAAAATGTGCAATTTTCGAAACGTGTGTCGGCGCGCGCGTTGTATTAGCAATGAACGTATTGTAGTAGTGCACGTGTTCGATAATTCGAAAAAGTTCGATAATTTTACGCGCGTGGCATAAACTAGACGAAAATTCAACGACTCGCAATATACACAATTTCATTGCGACGAAAGATTCGAACATCGACAGTTTTTTTTTTTGGAAATAAATTTTCGATTAAATGTTTCATTTTTGTCGGTATATTTGAACAATAGTAAACGTTGTTTTTTCGCATAGTACTATTTAAAGTATTAACAACCGAAGCTCATCAATAACCAAGAAATATATCGGACGAGTTCGATTCTTTTTCAAAATCGAATTCGGTTCACGTCTAGTTTTTAGGTTCGTTATAAAAAAAAATTACCCCGTTTCCGTTCCCCCTTAAATTACGGGAGAAAATTTCAAAAATATATATAGCGAAGGGCTGAAGGTGTCGTGTTTCACGATTATTGTTTTAACGTCTGATAGTTCCGTGTCGTTTAAGTGTATGTTGATGATATCGACATATCACAAATTCCAATCACTTTCTAATAATTGCGGTTTAAAACCAATACGCCGATACGGTATCGTCGCAATTTAGCGTAAATGATTAACGAATACGACGACGTGTAAAATTGATACGTAAAAATCTATAAAATAGGTGTCCCTTTACCGATTAAAAATAAAAATTTTTCCAAATTTGCAGTCGCACCGGGTATAATTTTTATATACGTCCATTACTCGCCGATGATAAGCATGATTATAAATTGCGGAGAGCCGAGGGCGTTAATTTATTTCGCACCTTCGGGGATTAAACCTACGAAACACGCTGTGGAACGTCATTGATATGCATATCTCCTTCAGCCTTATTGGCAAAAGCCAAGCACTGTTGTTTGTCGAATTCACGTACTCGCGATTTTCTCGAAATCGTTTATATTTATCGAAAAGCTCGTATATATTTATTAATTTACATAGGGTAACAATTATTTTCAACGTCCCGAATTCGTTTTTCGAATAAAACATTCTGAACACGTATCTATCATCTATCTCTCCGTAATATTCTCTCCGGCCTGCGCAATACACGCGTCGATCCGATTTTTTTGTCGTGTGTACACGACAAATTCAATAGGGCGCACCGAGTGACGTTTCAAAACCAAGAAGACACGAAAAACCGTTCGACTTTATTTTTCGTTTATACCTTTATACGTATTTTCGTTTTAAATTTTATCCCGTCAAACAAAACGCGTCGAATTATTTATCATCTAGAAAAAAAGAAAGAGACGCTAACCGCGTCCAAAATAGCAAATTGACAATAACTTCGTAACGGTGAACACGCCTGAACTCGTCGAAAAAAATCGTTTCGATATTATTTAACGACCATGTGATCCATCTATCTATAGATGTACAATATATAAAAATTAAGGAACAGTTCAGAATTGAAATACGTTCGGGACTTGAAACCGAATATGTCAGTTTTAAATACGATTTCCATCCGTTTTGTAATTAGTTTCGGTTTTATTTTCAGCTTAAAAATGTATTCCCGAAAACGTTTCGATTTAAAATATTAATACCGGTTTTAATTCTTTCAGTTTCGATTTCGAATATCAATTTTTCTTTTATTTTTTTGTTCGTTTTAATAAACGTTATCGTTTTGCTAGTTTTCGTTTTTAAACGGTGAATTCCGTTCCCGAGTCGTAAATACGTTACTGACGTTTGTAAAAAAAAGAACAAAAAAAAACGTCGAACCGAATAAATAATATTACGACGCGTTCTCTAATTGGCGACGGTTTAATAAACACGGTTTTCCGCGATTTTGAATTCTACGTGATTTCGTAACGGTTTTCGCCGTTGTTCGAAATCGGTTTCAAGTTCGCGCATAATTCGACGCGCTATTTTTTTCGAATCTATACGACTAATCGTTTTCTTTTCAACGGCTCGCCATCAGCGCGAAATACAACGCACACCCTCCGTACGGTGCAATTGGATGTTGACAAGTCGGGCGGCCAACCACGCGTAAGGCGGAATACATTCGTACACTTCGCGTTTCGTCGACGATTTCGTTATTCGGGAAAAGCCCCGCGTTTAATTACGAACGAAATTGTAACGAGTTTTTACGAACGCAATTTTTGCCGGGAAAATTCGAAATCCGTGTATAATTACGGGCATTGTTGTTCGGCTTTAGCCAACGGTTGAAAATACGTTTTCAATAAATCGCTGTAAATTTATACGCGTGGTTAAGCCCGTAGGCTACGCAGCTAGGAGGCCAGACGGGATTTAGAGGCTCATTACGCCAACATTTTCGTGTAACTTATGTGTGTACATATACGCCCGTTAAACCCCGAACAGAATTATTGCGCGAATATTTTTCGGTCCGGAATGTACGCGATAAATATAAACGACCGTAAAGTCCACGAATTTTACAACGAATATATTAGCGCGATTGTGGGCCGGTTTAGTTCAACAGAGACGAACGTTTTTTCCCACCGTTTTCGCCTATATTCGTATTTTACGCCACTTTTCGCCGCGTTATTAACGCGAAATTGCCCGATTACAAATCGCGTAATTATTGATATTCGACCCGTCGCCGTTTTCGTCGAAAAGTATAATTTTATGTTTTTCACGCTCGCGCGATAACGACGTGTATTCCAACTTTATTCGAATGTTCAACGACACGTTTCGGCCGTTGAGTGATTCCATATGGCGCAATTTCGTCCGTTTTACGAAGTGTATCGATCGGTTGATTCGTTGAAATTACGTTCGACACTCTCGCCACCGTACGATTTTATATACTTAATTACGGACAACGTTACGGTAATATATACGCGGCACACGTCGGGCCGAATTATTCGCGAAACGAATTCTATTCGGACGATAAAATTTCGTTTAATGTTTGATCGATTTGTTCGCGAAAACTCCGTTATTAAAAATCGTGTTACGATTGCGTAAAGTGGATTTGCCCGTTTCGTGGACTAGGTGTCCGTACATTCCGTAAGTTCGTTCGATTTAACGCGTCCGGTTCACGAAAATAATCGTTTTCGTCGAACGGAGGCGACATATTTATACGCGCGTAAATACCGTCGGGAAATAATAACGAACGAATAACATTTGTCGATAAAACGCCCGACGTGTACGATAATAATTGACGAATAGGCGATTGTATCGCGAAAACGTTTTGGCCGAGTGCGCACGAAGACTGTGGTCAACCCGCCGACAGAACCGTTTAAATCACGTTTGGGAAATTTCTCGCGCGTGTTCGTCCCGGCAATAGACTCGTCGCCAGGACGGACGGTTTTTCTTTTGAGCGCCGTAGCGTTACAACACACACACACAGTCACAACACGTCCGGTGACCCAAACCAGTTATGCGCTCCAGTGATACCAACACATCCGGATGGACGATATATTCGTCCGTAAATGGACGCGTAAATGACCACGGCCGGTATTCATAAAGTCCGAAAAGGAATGTACGCGTTTTTAAATTCGTATCTACGTTTTACGGGCGCGAGTTGTCCAAGACCAGTCGCGGCGCGTATATCGAACAAGTCGCGGATAATATACGCGGGCGCGCGCGTATTTTCGTATTTGTTCGGCCGAATTACGATACGAACCGCGGACCGAAAAATGAATCTTTTATTCCGTGTCCGCGAATGTTCGCCGCGCCGATGGAACCGCGACGTCCCGCCGAAATATACAATACATTTTGTTCGCTGTCGGATCGTAAGTATAAGCGGGTTAGGTTTATACGTCGGATACTATTTATTTCAACGCGCGCGCTAATTGTTTCGGACGGGGAACTACAGATATACGCCTCGGACGCTCGCTATTATTATTACAACGAATAGCGCCGCGAATAATTTATCGTCGAAACGGCTCGGACTGCGTAGAAGTGAACACCGTCGATTACGTAGTTTAGCTTTTGAAATTTGATTTTTACCCGCGTCGCGTGTATTACAGAGATACGCGAATAATTCGCCCTCGAAACGAGAGTCCAGTTCGTTTTTCCTTACCGATTCGCCCGTTGTAGATTTCGACAAAATCTGCGCTCGAATATGTAACGATTTAACGGCCGCGGCGAATTCGGTGTATGTAAGTACAACGCGTTATTTAAAAACCGGCGGACGTAAAACGCAACACGCCGCGTACAAGTTATTTTTAAAATAATCCTACGCGGCGCTCCGTGTCCTATTCACGTAAACGTTTGTACAGTAGGGCGAGTACCGCGTTTATTACGTATCGACGGGCGCCCGATTGAAACGAATAAAAACAAAAATCGGCAAACGTGTTACGGAAACGACGGAGTAAATCGCGCAAAGTCGTACGCACGCGTCGTAATACCGTTTCATCGTCGGGGAGCTTATTTGTTCGCAAATTACGCGCCTATATTCCTACTTTGTTTTCGCCAAAATTAATTATTACTCGTTTATTAATTATAAACTCGGATACGGTTCGTTCAAACGTTGAACGTTGTTTCGTCGAACTTGTGTTCATAACTGTAATTTACTTGTCGTCCACAAATTGGATTTAATTCTCGTTTAAGACGACAAAATACGTAAGAACTTGCGCGCACGTGTGCACGTTATACGTATTTTATATATATATATATATATATATAAATACGAATATAGGCACGCAGCACGGAGAATCGAAATTAAATTTTCAAACCGAATTGATTATCTACGTAGAACGGAGTAGAAAATAGCGCGGGAGCTTTTGAAAAAAAAAACTTACAAAATATGACACTTTGATATATCGAAAATTGAACGTTTTGAACTCGGCGCTCGAAGTTCAAGCGTCATGTGGCGAATCAGCCGGTCACGTCTAGACCAATAAAATCGACGATTAAATTGCCGGTGCACGTCCCGTTTCCATTATCCCCCGAAAATAAAATCCCCTTACAGCGCCATCGCACGTGTGACATTCGGCGTGAAATTTTTCGATTATAAAAAATTTCTAGTAAAAACTAAAAACGTTAGGCCCCTTTACGTATTTTGATCGTATCGACCCCGTAATGATTTTATCGCGAACTGTGGAAAATATAAGTAACTTTTGTTATTCGTTCGCACGTTTCGTTCTAATTTTTTTGTCGGGATTTAAATATGGAGGCGATCTGTGCGTTCTAAACGAATAGCCTAAAGGGTTATATAGTCGAAAATCAAACGTCCTTTTAATCGATTTTGGATGTAGTCGACAAATCGCCCCGAAATGCCGAAATAATCGGATTTTGCGTTCACGTACGTTAAACGTGGCTACTCTAATTGGTACTATTGAGGACGCCGGGGTAGTTAGTAGCGGTAGACGTGAGCGTAATTCAAAACGTCTCGAAAACCCTGAAGGAAACCTAACTGTCGAAGAAATCGCCGGCATTCTCGTTTCGGACACGAGAACGTATTTCGTACATTTATCGACGGCTCGTTATCCAAGATAGGTATAATGATAATATTCCGACGACGTATTTACCGTCGATTCCTATAGCGTGGGCGCGCACGACCGATTTTATCGACGATCGCAAATAGTTACGGTACTAGAGTTGCGTACAATTTCTGTCCGACCGTCTTTGTTACCGTATAAACGTAATCGGTCGAGTTTAGCGCGCGTTCGTTAAACGCCGAGAATTGACCAGTTCGTGGGTTCGCGGCTTCTGCAATTGGTTGGTGTTGTGTACGTGATCTACGGACGGCCGGTAGCGCGAAAACGGTACGAGCAGGGGAGAATACGCACACACACATACCCGTGCGCGGAAACACCGGTTATCCGGTAACGACCGGACGCTACCGGGAACTATCCGGTAAAAGAGTGTCCGCGAGGTTGGGAGACGACGACACAACGGTTAGTACGAAAACGGCCGGCGGGGCTTTGTCGACGACGCGGCGAGGTGGTCAAAGGAAAGGAAAAGGCACGTGAGGCAAACACCGTGGTAACGGTTTTTGGCCGTCGCGGCAGTATTGTTGTGTTATTACGCTCCACCGGGTCGAGTGGGGTCGTTGTGGCGACTGGTGACGACGTCACGACGGCGATCATTACTCGACTCGCGACGAAAGAAACGTTTCGATAACGCGCGTTCCCGTTACGTCGTATATATAAAAAGAGTGTCGTCCACGAGGGCGGAAAACGCGCGTACGAACCGAACGTGGCGCGCGCGTCGGTTTGATTTTCAGCACCGTTTCGTCCGCGCGCCACTCCGGTCACCGTCGCGTTCGCGTTTTCCCGACGCACGGCCGAGAACAATCCCCAAAACATCATCCCTACACCGACTTACGTTTCCCGATTCGTTTCCGATCTCGTAAAATCGATACCGGAAAATTATAAAGTAACCCGTCGTGTTCACGTCTGCTCGTTCGACGCGAATTTCGTGCCTTGTTGCGGTTTTCACGTTCCGATTCGCGAAATTGCCGTCGTTCACCGCGCGGTATTCATAATTGACCAACATAATCGCCTAACGGGCCGACGTAGTAGACATTTTGATTGAAATTTGACATTTCAAATACCGAAGTGCGCTATAAATACCACGCGTGTTATTGACGAAATAGTGACCGGCGAATCAGTTAGGGACGCGCGTAGAACGTTTCACAGGAACAATTATTATCGTAAATCGGCCGGGTAGACGAACGAACGTGGAAAATATACCGATTACGATATTCCATAGTGAAAACGACGTTATGAAAATGAAAAGCGACGTGTTAACGAATTTTCGACGAACGTTTTCACCGACGTCGTTGACGTTAGTCGCGGGGCCGGGATTATTACGAACAAATTTAGCGATCGTATCTCGTGTCCGGAGAACAAAACGAAAAACTCGTTCCTTTGGCCGGCGGTGGTCGATTTTACGTATTTGAGGATATATACACACGAGTATATATATATATATCACTGTGGTGACGTGTACGTTCGCCACGTAAGTAACGCGCGCGAAATAACCGAGGCCACTACTATTTTCACATATAGCGCGCGTATGGTCGTAACGATATGACAAAGGCCAAATGATCCGAAACCGAGTATAGGTGTGTGTGTGTATGCAAGCGTTACACACGAATTGGCGAGACCAAGTCGAAAACCTTTTCCCGAAAAAACCTATTTATTTTATTGAAGTTCCGTTACATATATATACCGACTACCGTGCTCTATTGCGCGCGCGAAACTACTGTATTTCGCAGCTATGTATATATCGTATATAAATGTATAATATATATATATATATATATAGTACGCGTTCGCCCGCCGCAGCACACCGGCGTCGGTCGTTCCAGCGCCAATCGAGCGCGCAAGTGATATTTCACGTCGTTTTTACACGGATTGACACGAGAGCAAATACACGCGGAATGAGCGATCGGACGAAAAAGGGACGTATATCCTCGGAGTGAAATGATCGATGGGACACCATGGCAGTCGTGTCCGACGTATTTGTGTGTGTGTGTGTGTGTGTGCGCGCGCCCGCGTAAAATGATGATTGTTCGACCCCGGACGTAAATCAATAACACGAATGGTTTGTGCGTAGAGACGGATTTCGTTTCTTTCGTTCGACCGAAGTTAAAAGTACCGGATATTCGTCTGTACAGGGTGTGGTGGTGGTTGATGATGACCCGGGGGGGAACGAGTTTGTTTGGAAAGTGACGGTTTATATTTCACGACATAGTCCACTAAGTGTTACGTTTTCGATCATTTTCGCGTAAAAATGAATTACGTTCTTCTTGTGTCGAACTTGAGATGACGTGTTATGTATCGACCATCGGTTCAAAAGTAAAAAAAAAAAAATAATTTTGCGAATTTCGTTGTACGTAAAACGTGTTTTGTTCGTCGAAAATGAAACGCGAATACGATGTCCGACGTGACTAAGGTGACGCGATTGATGCTCGAATGTTTTTCGAGAAAATAAACTACACGAAACGTAGACTACCGTGAAAACAAAATAGGAAAACCCGTATTCAACGGGACGCGAAACGTTAAAAAGGGATTTTCGCGCGTTTACATTTTTCGAGTTGTGTCACTTAATTCCTTCGGGTAGTTCTTGGTCCGATTTATACGCGCGGCTTTTGACGTTTATGAGGGTTTTACACGGCCTACCTCCACTACACGTCGTTTTCGCCTCGTCGGACCGTCGCCGCTTAATTGACGATAGTGTTCGATCAATATTTGCGTTTGTTTAACCGTCGGTGCTGCGGTTTACCCGCATACGTGTAACAACGTGTGTTTTCGTATGTGTGCGAATGTGGCGCGCGGCCGTGTGTGTGTGTGGGTATGTGTGTATTGTGAGGGATAACGACAACAAATGACCGCGCGTCTCGCCAGTCGCCGACGAATGACCTCAACCGCAAAACCCTTTTTGTGTCTTGTGTTCGAAGAAGAGTTTGTGTATGCGTGAGCGTGTGATAAACTACTCGCGCGCACACACACACACACACGTGTATTGAGATTTCGACAAGTGAAATTATACCGTCGCTTATCGCCGTTTGATATTAATATATATTGTCGTCTTTTCGACCGTCCCTCCGGTTTATTATTATAAACGAACGTTCACTTATGAACGCGTACGCCGTCGAGAAAACCGCGAATTTTTATTCGTTTACACGTCGTCGCGTTGAGTTCAATCGGTTCGTACAACGCGACCTTCGTAATTCACGAAACAAATAATAAATAGCGTTTACGGGGACGATAAGCTTTTGGATGACCAAGTACAGCGATTAAAAACAAAAACCAAAAATAAGACGCGAGTAGCGTAGGAGTGGCTTCGATTAATGATAGAAAACGCGATTATAGATTGAGACGGTTAGGGCGTGTTTTCGAGGAGAGAAGAGATAGAGGCGGTGAAAATGGCAAAGGGAATAGCGGCGGTATGTAAGAGAAGGAGGAAGTGGGAGGAATATAATCATTACCGAAATATCGCCAACGTTCCTCTTCTATACGGCGTGAGTCTATCGACTATCGATTCCGCCGTCCTTATATTACGAACATTTTGCCGCCGTCGATCGTAGTCGATTATTTCAAACGTCGATGCCCGGCCGTGTCGCGTGTGCCAATGCACCGTTGTGTCAATGACCGTTGCGTTGAGACGGCGCCAAAAATGTGCGAAGGATGAAATCGACGTCGATCGTCGAAAAAGGGTACGGTCGTAATAAATCGGACGTCGGGACGTTTGTCGGACATTCAGCCTGGACGGATCGAGTAAATCAGTTACGACGGGCCGATACGGTTTTTCGGGCGACGCGAAAATCGATAACGGAAAAGTGAGCGACCACGATGGCGTCCCGTAAGAAAACTGAATTCGGTTGCGCACGCCGATCCCGCTGGCGGACGCGTTTTTCGTATTCTCCATGTATATTTGAACTGGACATTATAACCGGGGCTCTCGTTAGCGCTCGGACGAGAAACGTTGAATAAAACATGGCGTTCGGTCGTCTCCGCCGTATTTATGTTTTCCGGCCGGTGGTCCACCGCCGCCGTCGTGTCGTCTCCCCCTAATAACGTTCGCGTCTCGGCACCTGTACAAACGATTTGTTTTCTCTTCCATTCGCCGCCCTTACCAGCCGCGCGCGCGATGAACCGTCGGCTTTAAAAAACACCGGCCACTCGAACGTATCGTATAATAATGTACGACCGCTTGGCGAAAAGAAAATAACAAACGTTGTACCCGGGCCATAATATGTATGCCCACAGCCGTCGTAAAGGACGCCGCGATGATATTTTCGCGACCGTAAAAGACAAACCAGATACGCGGACCCGCGAACAAATAATAACGAACCTGCGAAATCGTCCTTTTCCGTTTCATCCGTCGCGTGCGTGTGTTTGGTAGCGGGAATTCCGAGCGAACTACGAAGTACCGTATCATATACGCGAATCCCGATCGAACATTTTCTCCTCTCCGAACACAATTCCCCGCGGATATTAACAAAACTAACTTCTTTCGTCCCGTTATTATATTTATACATATATTATATTTAACAATAGCCCGTACACGTTGACGCAATTACCCTCAAATCTTTTGGAGACATTTACCCCGCCCTCTCATCACCGCCGCTCGTTATAAATAACTTGAAAATGACGAACAGCGTGAATGAACGCCGCCCGCTTTCATTCATTCGTTTTCGTACGCAATTTGTCGAACAACGAAATATGGACGACGAAAACATAAACTCGGAAATGTATCGCGAAATACCGCCAGCAAAAGACGGACGCCCATCGGGGTACACGTAAGTTCGCGTCTCCCCCTATTTGTAATAAAAATTCGTCGAAATTCCGACGACGATTTTACTTCTTATTATCGAACGTCGAGAATTATAACGATACAATCGTAAACGAACGACAACGTATTACGTGTGAAGACGGATCGTATGATATCATAGATGATCAATCATTTTTCGTACCGCGACATCGAAAATTACGCATAGCCATCCGGCGTGTTGTAAAACTATTTTTATCGTCGAGAAACGTTTATTTTTACCGATTTCGCGGAATTAACGAACCGAAATAGATAATACGTCGCGGCGAAAATATTTCCGGTTTACGTACACTCGTGTAATTTCTATTTTTATAGGTGTAGTACAAAAAAACCTCCCCGTTGATAAAGCCGAAATTCACGTTGGTCTAGTATTGTAACGGAAAAATATATACTACCTCTCGCCAAATTGCGTTTAATTATTGTCCGACTGCCGCCCGTCCAACCACTCGCTACTACAACATATCTATAATCGCGGGTATATTTTCATTCGCGTATATCGCCATCACCCTTGTTCGTAAATTATTTCAATTCGACGACGGGATACTAAAGAAATAAAATTGATTTAAGCGCGTCGCCATATAAACGATGTATAATTATATTTTTGTGTTGTTTACAGGTATGGTAAATCGAAGCGTACGAACGTGTTTATTATACTGTACAGTGAACGAATCGATCGCCAGGTAATGTTTATTTGATTAGGTCGTTTGTTTTACCGATCAATTGTATCGTTCGTGACTAATGCATCGTACCACTAACAGCTTTTATAGACGCGGTACGATAAATTAGGAATCGGTTAAAAAAATCGTTTTACCAAAAATGAAAATCACCCTGTTGGGAAAAGCATAACGTACACATAGACGTTTCGGCGTTACCTATGCGTTTTCCGTTTAAATTCAATATATTGTTACGCAACGAACGTTATTGAGATGGATTGTTCGTTCGCGACTGATTGATATTTAAAAAATAAACTATTTCCTCGTATTATCATTCTACTGAAACGACGAAATGTATACGTAACTTTTTATTAACATTACATAAATATACGTCCGAAAAACACAATTTTAATTTATAAGACAATTTACAATTCTAAATCGGTCTCGTGCGAATACGCGTTTAATATATCGCTTTTAAACTAATACCCATATAAGAATTTCTTTTATCATATTTACGATAAAACGCGAATGATTTTTCGGAAGATAATAAACACCGACGAACGCATTTTGTATCCCTTAAATCGTTAAATAACAGTCTTATTATAAAGTTGTTTTCCACGTATTTTAATTCATAAAAATACGTCGAAACTCGTTATCGATTATATTTCGAAAAATCCCATTCCCGAAATTTACAACGAAAATTCTTAATCCACGAGCGATTCAATAAATATTACGAACATCGTCGACTATAAAACGATATTACGTAATAACCTACTCGGGGATCGATTATCGTTATTGTTTAATCGATTAATAAACGCCCGAAACGCATCATGGAACGATAAACACCGTCGACGAGGTACGAATTATTTTTATCGCTAACACAATATAACGTGTCGGAAGTTTCGATTTAACGCAATTCGATTACGTTGGCGAATATTCTCGAAAACGATGAAACTTGTGACAGTCCCGTAATGTTACGAGCCTACAAATTGTACACCGTCGACAATACGCCGACACGACTGGATCGGCCGAATAATAATAATAATGGAATATCGTATCGAATAACGGCGGAGAGAGAGTTATATTTTAGTACCAGTCGAGTGGTTTTGTCGGGAAACTTTAATGTTGCCGTAAAAAATCGGTTCGTCCGGTGTGAACGCGCGCCGCGACTGCCGCGGTAGTTACGCGGTCCGTGACGCCGCTAGAAGGGGCGGTGGGGGAAATAGAACTTGGAAATCCTATACCTTGGTATAGACAGGGGGACGTTGAAAAACTTTACCAAACCCATCGTACTCGTATGGATTGCGCGGTCGGTCGTACGTGTATATTACGTATTTATTTTTTATCTTCGAGGTTTCGCGGACCGGTACGGGAAAACATCCGATAGCCATTACGCTCGGGCGGTGCGCGCGATTAAACTCGCCGAAAGCGTGTTTTTTGTGTTTTTTTCCCCGTAACGGATAGGCTGCCTCCGGAACGAAATCGAAATGATTTTTATGTACGACCGGTGGGTTCTTAAAATCCGTAACGACCGTACGCCGTGAATCGAATCCGATAATAGCGAGCTAATAAACAATAACCTAATACCCATTGTGCGCGACTCGGAAGAGCTTTGTAACGCCGTCGTTGGTTTCGTTTTATTACTATAACTCCGAGTGTACCATCTATCTCGACGTTGAGTATTCCGGGATGGGATAAGGGACAACGGTCGACGCATATAATCGAGGGTGGCGGCGAGTTTAAGGAAACTAGTCCGCGGGCGCGATATTTTTAATTTTAGACGATTTTTTTAATAAAAATCCGCGACAGATGTTCGCCAATGGGGAAATCGTCGAACTAATCTACTCTTTTAATCGTGGATTTCCGTCGTGAACTAACGGTCTATTAAAAGTTATCGGGAATTATTGTTTGTGTTAAACAGTACGTCTTATTACGAAAATTCGAAATAAATAAATTGCACTTACGCGTAAAACACCGCGCTATGTAATCGACGATTATGATTTATGGCGAAAAATTGCGTAGTTTCTTTAAATATAAACGTTATTTTCCAGAAACAAAAGCGTTATTTCGTTACACATCTGGCAAACGTATGTTTACTTTGAATTCTTCGGGTAGGTAAGTAGAAAATCGGCCCGATGTTTTTCCACGCGATTTAATAAAACGTTCGATCGAGGGTGTTTGGCCTAAGGGCCTTTACGCATAAACGTCCAGACGTACATATCCATTTCCCTTCCGTTAAATTCGCCACCGTTTACGATTGACCTTTCGGCGTTTATTCTTAAACGTTTTGTTCTATGCTGTCTTATTCGTTTGTCGAAATTGCCTTCGTCCAAATTTTAGATCCGTATACAATTAACGGGGACCGAATTCCTCGCCCTTCCGTCCGAAAAAAAATATTAGTAGCGCCAAATTCGCAAAAAAACAGACACGCGCAATATAGTCGACCCGCGCGATTCTCATCTCGCGATACTATTCCGCGTTCGGGCTTTTATTTTGGCGTTAAAAACGAACGATTACGTATTAGAGCGAATAGGTTGTGTTAACGAAGCGACCGTTTCGCGCGCTAACATTTTCGACGGTGTCCCCGTGACTTCGTTTATAACGAGTAATGATAATATCGGGAACGATTTGTACGCAAATTATCGGTAAATTAATTATCGACGGCGAGAAACGAAACAACGTTCGGCAGTTATTAAATAGACTAAAGGAGAACGATAACTACGGGGACGACATTATCGATTATAACGAAATCGTCGATCGGTTTTGTTCGGGCTCGGGATTTATCGACGAACGATTTTCGAACGAATAGTAAAAGTTTCGATAAAATAAGAGCGGCGTTTACAATAATTATAAAAATTATATTCACTATCGACCGTTAGTGAAAATCAGCCGGCGTTCACACGGCCAACGTGTACGATTGTACGCGGTTTTCGCGTAGTACGCGTTGTAATTACGGCGATTGATGAACCGTAAACGCGCGTCCGTACGAAACGGACCAATGTACGCGAGCGGCGTTCGGAGACCGGAAATGTACGGCGGACAAAATACGACCCAGATGCGTGTCGTCCGAACGGCGGGGTTTTGATTGATTTACCATTCGGCGCACGACGTATATATATATATCCATAGGACGGACGGTTGGTGAACGGCGACTGGTGCGTGGGTGGACAGTTTAGTGGGTAGAGTTTGAGCAAGTCGATGACGGTCGGTGTTGTACGTTGTAGAGGGGATAACGACGGTTCTCCCTTCCCACTCAGCGGTTCCCGATGATTTAGTGTCCGAAACCGGCGCGCGTTACGTTATTTACCGGAAACGGAAAGCGGCGGCGGCGGCGGCGGCGGCGGACCGCGGAAAATTCACGCTGTCGACGAATTAGGAGCCTATTCACGGCTGTGGCCTCGTCGTACGCCGCGGCCCGGGCGGCCGTGTAATAATTGTAATACGAACGTATTTAACGATCGCGAACCGTCCCGGAGTGGGTCACGACGTCTACGACGTAACTTGGCGATGCGCTTAACGGTATCGAAATATTCGGTCGAAACTGTTTGACGGACGATTTGGAAAACACGTCGTTCGTGGTCGGTGACGGGCAAAAACAACCCGAAACGAAACCGATTTTCGTACGGAAATCCGTCACGAGTGTGTCGACCGTTTGTGTGTACGAACAGATAGGCGCACCGCGATCTTTTGACCCGCGAAGGCGTGTCCGTCCGTCGTGTCTTTACAACAGCGTCGCGCGGAACGAAACGGAAAATACGCGTGCGATCCGGAGGTGTACATGGTATATACATTTTAATGTCGGGACGCGTTGTCCAATAGCGTTCGTCGTTGTCGTTATCGTTATAATAATAACGTAATTACGTGGACGGTGACCGGCCGGCGGCGGCGGAGGTCGTTTCGTTCGACACGAGGGCTGTTTTCGAATGATTAAACTTTGTTACGCCGGAGCGGCGGGACTGTACGTAATTATATACGTTTGTTTACGCGCGTGTGTCCGATATGATGCCCGAAGGGAAAATATTACGCGTCCGTTTGTATTCGTTCGGTCCTCCTGTTGTAGTATACCCATACGCGCACACCAACATATATATATATATATTCGTAAAAACGCGTATTGTGTCCTTCGGGAAACGTTTCGTGCCCGTGGCCATTTTTCGCGAGCGACAACGGTCGAAATCGACGTCACCATCCTCTCTGCGCCACCGCGGCTGAATGCGTAGGTGACGTACGGCGTGGAGAACTTTTGAAGGGCGCGTGCGGACTACTGGAACGGTCGGATGGACTGCCGGAAAGTGCGCTTTGTTCGAAAAACGCGAGCCCGAGAACAAAACGCGTTCCACTTAGTAACCTAGGCGAATAGTTTTCGACGCGTATTTCGAGTAATGTGGCGCGGAAAAACGAATAAATGACGTTATCCAAAAACTCTCTACGATTTTATTAGCGAAAGTGATTACGACGCGGAAAATTGAAATAAATTACGTTCGGCTCTCCGAAGAGTAATTAACGGAATTCGAACCGAATTTGTTTTCCGTTTGAATATCCGACACACTTTGACGGTTGACTGACTCGACCAATTACGTTTGAAAAAAGTCGAAAAAAAAATAAATAAAAATTATATACGCGAATACCTGGCGAACGACCGCGTGAAAACAATATCAATCGCGAAACGTCCCCGCTAAAAATATAACGTCGACGTTTTAAATATTCCGCGCACGAAAGTTGATATTTCTCACGAATAAATAACGCGGAAATATCGAACCCAAGGCGTTCGAACACAGCCGACGATCGTTCCGCGAGATTATTATATTAATAATTCCGCGTCCGTTCGTACCGGAATGATAATAAATCGATCGGATTTCGCGAATAACGGATCCGCGACGAAGAGGAGTATTAAACGAAAACTTTATTCCGTTCTGAACAATCGGAACGTTTAAAAGAAACGTATAAAATTGTAGCGCACGCTCCTACGTTTTCATTATTTTCGTAACGGCGCTTTCGATAAGCCGTTTTCGAAAAAAAATAACGAAATACCGTTTTCCGGACAACGACAGTAACTAACGCGTTACTATAATTTCGATTTTTCCAAAACAACGGGCGTATTTACCGCGTAAGCGTACGTAAATACGGTCCCGGACAATTTATAACGTCCCGTTTTTTAGTTACAATCTTTTTTTCTTAATCGTGTAAATTGGCGGGAGAACGTCGTCGAATGTACAGTTTACGTATATATATATATATAGGAACGACGGTCGAGAGACGATAGATTAAGGGTGCCCTGCGAATGATGAATGGCGACTTAATTGAATGACAGCTCCCGGAAGAGTCCCGGCGGCCCAAGTTTTCCGCTACGCCCGCGCGCCCGTTCGTTCCAGGGACAAAGTTCGGTCACGTTCGCGAGTTCTCTAAATTCGTATCGCGACGGTCCGATCGCAGAAGTGAGTACTCGCGTATAAGTAGAATCTACTTTTTTTTTCTCGTTTCATTTTTACATTTCTTATCTCGTATTTATATATATTTATTCCTTTCGTATATCGGCGGCGTACATATACGTGTGTATATATATATATCGTACACTATTAAATTATTATTATAACCGAGTTACGTCGAAAACGCCGCGCTTGCGTTTTATTCGGTCAAGGCCGAGACAAGTTAATTGGTTTCAATTTTACTCGCTGTAACGAAATTAATTTTTCTGTTTTTAACCGAATGATATATATATATATAGTTAATTACGTCCGTTAGAGTAAATACGACGTGCACTTAACGGAATACTATTAACTTTTATTTATGTCCGTCGCGTATTTTTTTTCGTACGACGAATATTAGTCGTTAATTTATACATTCGTCGACAATTTACATTTAAATCTACGGCGTTTCCTCATTGAAGGTATATTTACTCACCTTTCTAAACGAGAGATGGCTCGAGAATATTAACGACGGCGGTTTTTACCGTCGAATTTTACAATTTCTTTTCCACGTACCTATCGCGTCGTATTCGTACATTTTTCGAACCTACCGGACGACCATAGAGTGTCGTGTTTAACGGTATGAAATTCGGGTATTTGATCAATTATATTCCTCGTGATTTACATCGGCGGTTGTGAAATTTGACGGGGGAAAGAAGAAAATAAATGGGTTTATCGACGGGCGATTAATAATAACGGGAAAGTATCGAATATGGACGTTTAACGTTTCGTCCGTAAGCGCGTCGTTCGTCTTGGATGTGTCAAGATAAAATATTGATCTAGGCGGACGAAAATTCGAAATTGAACCGATTAGCGTAATAAGTACGTTAAATGTGACGCGAGCGAAAATAAGTGGAACCAGATTCCGTCGCGTTAAGCGACATTTTCACCGTCGTTGTTAAGTAAACTACGGTTGAACACTATACAACATTATATAGACGTACGTCGGAGAGTACGTATTATCCAGCCGACGAGGAGAGGGCAATGTGGACAAAAAGCAACGAAAAACGGACCGTTTTAAAACGAGCCTCCCCGCTGTCGCCGCCGCCTAACCGAACGGAAATTGTCGGAAACGTCGCGTTTGTTTACGCGTAAACGCCGAAGAAGTGAAAACGGTTTCCGAGTTCGCGAATTATATTAAATTCTCGGGCGGCGAGCGACCGTTTTACTAAACACGCGTTCGAAACGTCCGACTAGCACGCGACCGCGAGAACTTTCGACGCGGCCGAAAATCAATCATCGCGACCGAAACACACGCGGTTACCGTTACCCGACGTGCGTGGCGGTGGGTCGGGTTTATTTGTATGTACGGCGCGTTCGAAAATGGAATTTAAAACGAAATCCGCGAGGGCCGTGTCGTCGTTGGAGACGCGCCGCCGTCGCGCGATATACCGAAATCCGTTCCGCAATATTATATACGCACGGTCGCGTGATATATTACCGTGGAATACGCGGGCGACACAGTCTATACGAAAGCGTACTACTTCCTCGTTAAAAGCTGCCGCGATTGATTAATTATGTCTACGACGCGATATTACGGCGGAATCCGCGAAACGTATCGACGACAAAACGCGCGTATTCTTATTGTTGTAAACGATACGCCGCCGGCGTTTATTAATGGCCCCGGACTAAAACGCTTTTATTTCGCGCGCTATCAACGTTGCCGCCGCCGCCACCGCCACCCGCTTCGCGAACCGAGTACGTTTCGGCACGACAATGATAAAACAACGGACATTGTTCGTGTAGGTAACACGCTGAGTTTCACTTTCCACGCACCCTATCCGGACCACCGGCGGCAGCTGAACCGTTTTCACAAATTCGTTTCGGAACGAACTCGGCCCGGCGATCGCGTCTTTCCGAAAATCGAATAAGTTGGTCCCCGAACTCGCTTCGTAATAGCAATAATAATATAAGCTATATTACGTAGTTTTTCCGGGCCCTAGTGCGAGTTCTCTCCGTGGGGTCCAGTAGTATCCATTACGGCGAAACGAAAATAAAGAAAAACGCAATACTGAAACCTACGAAGTATACAATTCGTTCGTCTAGAGGTTCAAATATTTATTACGTTCCGGTTTTTCCTCTTTATTTTAGGAGCGCGCGGAAAACTTACAAACGTTATTATACGGTAACGACGTTGAATTGTCGTATTCGCGACGTATTATTCTATCCGTAATTACGAGCGTATCATCTCGTTGACGAATTAATGGAAATACCGTGTACACGATAAACAATTATCCGTCGCAACCGTTCCGAGTTATAATTACGTCGATGTGTAAATATTTTCACGGATTAAAAAGAAACTAATCGATTCGACGGCACTGGTCGTCGGAAAATTCGAGCGACCAAGAATTCGGTGACCGGGCCGACGCCGCACCGGCGTTAAATCGTACGGGCTCGGTAACGCGTACAAATGTATTTCCGCGCGCGTCGTTATTATTCTTGCGACGAGCACGACGCGACAACAACAACAAATAAGTACGCTAAAACGCCCGAGCTTTTGACGCGAATATAATGTATAGGTAACGCGGTTCCGGCACACTCCCGATTATACGAGTCCTCCTCCACGTCCGTGGCCACAGAAACCGCGGTGGTAACGGCGCAGTCGTTTTCTGCGGGGGCCCGTTATACTTAAAATCTACCCAAGCCCACCGCCGCCGAACGACTAAGAACAATGTGTTACAAGCGGCAAAAGGTGTCTTTGTCCCGAACCGCTATTACCGTCACTACCGTATACACACACTACAGAATATTACTAATACTACCACCGCGCTAGGTACTTTATAATATAATACACACACACACACACACCGACATCGTTGAGGGAAGAATGTTTAATAACTTAGACGCGCCCGCCTATATATATATCCACCTGCGCGTCGCGCGCGCGTTTATAAATAATATTGTTCTCTCTCCTCTGTCGATCCATATTTTAACCATTCGGTGGCCACCGCCCGCGACAAAACCGCCCCCCATCCCTCGTACAATATTATCGTCACCTTCCGCCACCACCGCGGCGTACAACCTAAATACACGCCCAGCCGGTCTAGATCCCTTCCCCTCTTATCGTCATCCTTAGGACGGGAAACTCGCGGTTACACACGCGTGTGTATATATATATATATATATATTCAGGTGGCGCGCGCGCGCCCTCGTGGTACCACCTAGGTATATATATATACGCTGACGGGGATTCTGCCGCGCGCGTGCTCCCGTCGTCTGTTATTATTAATGGAAACGACGCGCCGCCGAACCTTAGCTCTTTCTGATAAATGGATAGTAAAACGTGATTAATAATTTCGGCAGTACGATTTCGCACGTATATATACGCTAGTCTTCTTTCCGCAACACCCTCGTGTACCTACACACACACCGTATATATATATATATATATATATATATAGTCGGTCTGAACGAAAGCGACAGGTTGCAGTAGTACTCACACGCCCTATAATAAATATAAATATATATATATAAATGTATGTGCGCGCGCGTTTCTATAGGTGTATACGGGAAAATTGCGTCCCCTTCACCGGCAGCCCCTTTGGTTAGGGCGCATATTACCTTCGTGCCGTGTACAGGGTAATTTTTCGTTATTCATCACGAGCCGGCGATTAACCGCCAAAATTTCAAACGTGTTCCGTCTCGGAATTAATACGTCATTAAATCGTTTAGACATTATTTATAGACCTTTTTCGAAATTACGCGCGCGCCCGCTGTTCGAAAAATATTCCGTAAACTCTCGGTTTTCCATCGGCGACCTGTATGTTTTCTCGACACTATCTTATACGACCAAAATCGTTTTTCGGCATTCCGTTTACGAGTGAATCGTTAGTCATCCGATAATGCGTCTTCCGCAAGAGGGTTGAATTTTCAATAACTCTCCGTTTCACACCGTGTCGTGAAATGTCAACGCTTGTTGCTCAAAAGAAAGTATTCGTCGAATCGTGAAAAATCCGCGCGTGCGTGTAATTACCGTAAAAATGTTTCTCGATAATTTACCGTTTGAAACCGTAGGAGTACCGAAGAACAAATGTCCGATACGGCTGTAACGACTGAGGGACGAGGGTGAACATGTACGAAAATTGTACGACGTGAAAAAATTGTAACGAAAATTATTCGCGTTCCTCGTTATACAACGTGTTCGAATAAACTCACCCTATATATATATACAACGAGGTGATGGAAAATACACTATACCGTACGAATGAACGAGGATAAATAGACGGAGACGCGAACCTCGTCGGTAGAAACGTTATCAAACCGCGCCGCGTTTTATATGTATATAAATAAAACACGCGCGCGCGCACACACGTATAAAGGACGCGGTGTGTCACGCAAATCGTTTTGAATTTATTGCGCCGCGTAGAAAAGAAAATGCAAAAATGAGTAAAAGCATTAGTCGCGTGACGTATAAGCTTGTGAAGTATATTCGTTTTTTTTACGTGGCCCGGTACGTATTTGTATACACACACGCATGTTTGGAACGTTTGTCGCCGTAAATATAGGACGCGTTTTACAACGATTACGTCCCGAGCACGCGGCGAGTACAAAATCGCAAATTGTACTTGGAAATACGTATCGTTTACTGGGTACGATGTTGCCGTTACTTTATTTATACGCGCGGAATCAGAATCGCGATTTTAAAATTACGGCGAAAAGCGTCACGACGATTCGTCTCGTGGTCGATATAGAAGTCAAAAGTGAAATCGCGCGAGCGTGTGTATTATAAAAAACCGCGGTTTCGAAACGTACGCGTGGCTCGCGCGATTTCGATTTTCAACTCGTGCACGGAATCGCCGCGAAAATACGAGCGACGTTGGTTTTTTTTTTTGTTTTTTGTAAAGTTTCGATCGAAATAACCGGAAATCGATTCGCGGCTAAAATCGTTTTGCGGCCTTAAATTAGGTACGGTACCTAAACGGTCGAATTTCTCGTTTAACTTTTAGACGTAAAAATCGGTACGAAAAAACAAGTCGATTTATTACTTGTTGACGATTATTGTTAATTAATCGTATCGGATCGAAATTTCGTGTTTTTTTTTGAGCGGAGCGATAACGATTATATCGGCGTACGTTCGTTGGCGAAATATCACGTTTTAAATATCGACGAAACGTTATTAACGCGCGTTTCTATCAACGATGACGTCAACTGTGTGTAAATAAAAACACATTTTTTTGTGTACGACGAAAGCGAGCTAGTTTCCGAAAGACAAAAAAATAATAATGTCCTCGTTTCTCGCGAAATTACCATACTGCGGAGTAATTGGAATTATAAGCGCGCGGTTAAATATTTCGTTATATATTCCGGGAGTTTAATTAAAAAAAACAAAAAAAAAAACGAAAACGTATATATTCGATATTTATATTTCGTCTCGAACCGCCGTTCGCTAACTAAACGTTTTATATTGTCCTAATTGTGCGCATTTTCGACGGCGAACGTATTTTTCGGAAACAACGTAATTTATTATTTATACATTCGGGGCGATAGTTTTATTTTGACGCGCGTGTTTAGCTCTCGCGACACATACTCGCGCGCACTACTATATATAACTACGTATTTTTCTCTCGCATCGATCGAGCCCTGTGGTAACAAATTTTTCCCCTCGCTCTGTGTTTTCCTTTTTTCCGTCTTTTTTTTTTTGTCCTCGCCTCGAACTTAAACGAATTACACGTCCCAAATCCACAGCTACCGCCACCGTCCATTAGCCGTGACGTCACGTTTTTGCGCCGACGGTGCCCAAGTAAATGGCCGCCGTAGCGCGCGTGCTACTACACTAATCGAAAGAATCTTTCTCCGTCGAGAACGCGCCCGTATATCGAAACATTTTCTTCTCTAACGTGTCGTTCGAACTCAGCGGGGTGTACTATATTTATAATATCGTACGCTACGTCTGTATAATGACACCGAACCTATTATTCGATTACGACGTATACAGCTTCGGTGTACGTATATATATACATCGGTTTGCGGTGGACTCGCAATCAAATTCCGTCCATATAACGTTTTGCTTAAAACCTGTATGTTAGTAGCGAATACGCCGCGTTAATATATATTTATAAATGGAGAGACGAGTTAACGAACGATTTCGAAACCGCGAATTTTAATTGGTATACCCGAAATAGAAATACGCGTGTCCGAAATCCGAAAAACCGTTTGTCGAATAATTTATCGAAATACCGTTTATTCGTTTTACTCGACATTAAGCGTTTAATAATTCCATTAACTGTACGAGTTTCACACGGTGACGCGGTCGTCTCCGTGATACGGAAAAAACAATCCGAGCCTATTTAATTTTTTTACGTACGTCTATAAATATATAGACGAGGCGAACAATATCCGATATATTTACGAACTAGTTATACTTTAGGCGCAGAACTACGTAATCAGTTTGTTTCAGCCGCGGGCGACACTATTTGTAATTATGTTTGTACAAAAACTTCGGACTCTTCAAACCGTTTTGTAAAACTAAAATTTGAACGGAAAAAAATGATAACCAATACGAAATTTCCCGGACGATGTTATGCCATTATTATTAATATTATGTTCACGATTCCGACGTGTGACGTAATAAATATATCCGTTACGATCTCTTTTTTACGAGCAATTGTAAAACGGTCAAACGGTAAACGTTCGTGGTAAATTGTACTTAAGTCTGTCGCGTGTACGTTATTAGCGTATTGCGGCGAATAATAATGTTAACGGGCCGCGGTGTATGTATATTGGGTCAATAGGTCAAGGGGATGTAACGAATTGGTCGTGGCTTGCTGTTTTCAAAAACACGTCGGCGGCCGACGCGAAAATAGCGAAACCTCCTTCGATGGATTTTCATTGATTTTAGATAAGACCTTTTTTTCTTTCACGTTTTGTTGATGAGGGTATTTGTGGTCGTCATATATACCGATAATCATTTGTCAATTGGTCTTGAGTCATATAAGACCTGTCGGCCCAAGATAACCGTACTCCAATATATATTTATCGAATTCAAAAAGCACCCCGACACACGTACAACCCGCGTGCTCGCCAATTTGTATTAGTTTTTTTCCACCGAGCAAAAATTGCCTTTTTTTTATTATACCGATATTTCTTATTTCTCCTGTCGCCTACAAACATTCTATACATACATATATACATATATATACACACACACACACACGATTCGTTACGTTCGATCGAAATTTCGTAATTATTTTTTTCGGTATATCGATCGGAATGCGCTTCGTCGATATAAAATAATATCGTATATTTTTTTTTTTATAACCTATAACAAAATATAATATTATTACGTAATACGACCCGTTGACGTTCGAACGTTTATCGGAGACGAAAATATATACTTTATTAATGTATTTGTATACGAAACAAATCGACGAACACGATAGTTGTCGAGACAATAGGTGTCTGAAAGACGTTTTCAATTTATGAAACGGTACATTTTCACACACTCAAACGCGCTCACATATTACAGTGACACGTGATACGACGCGTATAGTTAATATTATATATATATATACGGTATCAGAATTCGGTAACGTTATATTATGTAACGTCAAATATCGCGTAAAAACGGGGAAAATCGAGTATGAACAAATGTCGATACACTACGAAATAACAAATTTCGACCGCGGTACGTTGTAAATCCGGTAATTTCGTAGATGGCAATTGTAGATTATTATTTATACCGAAACGCGCGTGGAAAACGATTAGGCGTTAAATGCTAAAACGCTTACACGCGAACCAACGATGCTATCGGTAACGTCGTCGTGTCAAAATAAATTACGAAAAACGTCCGGTATTTTCGAATAAAATGTACGTATTTATCTAAAATCGTATAAAACCGGGACTTAGCGACGTATAAATAGTGCCGAAGAACGTGCGCGGAATAAATTTCGTTCTAAAATCGGTAAAAAATACTACGAAGACTCTTGGCCGGATAAAGTTAGCTTTCGAGGATAATTCTCCGAGTCGCTGTATAAACATTGGCCGATTTGAACGTTTCAAAGGGGCTGGCGTTCCGTCAGAGATGGACGCCCGTCTCTTCGACGCCCCGAATAGTTGATGAGTATGAAGCGTAGCTGAAAACATTATTAAAAGTGATCGACGACCGACTGTCGGTGAAGTAGTAACGAACGAAGTTGACGTCAACAACTTTTGGAAAGATCAAGGGAGGAAGTTGGTGGGTCGCGTGGGCCCAGAAGCTCGGAAATCAAAGTCGAACCGTGAAAATCCGTTCGAGAATTTCCGATATTTAAAACTATTCCTTCATATTATCGTCTCGCTTGGCCCCGTCTCTTTTATCTGTTCTCTGTAGACTCGACAATTAAGCCGAACGCCAGAGAGTCGAGACGTTAACGACGGGACCGTTCGGAATGCGACCGGAAAACTAAGGCTATCATTTTGGAAGAAATACAAAGGCGTTTTCGATAGTGGCGAATCGAAACTAAAATACGAAAAGCGATCGGTTCGAATAATCCGCAATTTGAATAAACGCCGTCCGAGCGTATATCGAATACGATTGAAATGTAAAATGCGTTCACTTGTATACGCTGACGGTCATCGTTGCGTGTTTTTTTTGTAAAACCGAACTTTGAAATAATCCGCGTACATTTTATACATAATGGATTTCCGTTTACGAACCGTTCGTTTTGAAATTGACAATATACGTATATTATATTACGTATCGTAAGTACGGGCGCGTTTATGAGTCGCTGCGCGAATATTAAGAAACGTGGAAACGTTTCGAACTAATTAATATTGAAAAAATATGCGCGCAAAATTATAACGCAATCATAAAGGACTGTAATATATAAAGGGTTACGAAATATGGCCAAAGGCCAAAAGGGTGTTTCTGTTGTGTGTGTGTGTGTGTGGAACGCGTAATTGGAAATTTAATGGACTCTGCGAATGGTTTTCACGCACCAAAACCTGACTTGGATGTGAAACAAGAAAACAATAACCCGCGAAATAGCGAGGTACCGCTATCCTCTGCTATACCCGTTTCTCATCACTAAACAACCCGCTGTCACACTCTATCGTCAAACGCCTATTCGATCAATTCTTCATATTGCGGTTGAAATTCCTACGATTTCTCTCGATATCATCATCTACGCAACGTCGTTCGTTATCCGGCCGAGCTGAAACTCGCAAATTATTTTACCCGCGAATATCGATTTACGAAAACATTTCCAATCCGCCGTTCCTAATACGATAATCAAAGAACCGATAAAAATACCGCGTACTTTATATATTACGATATATTATATATACGGTTATCAATTATATTTATACATATAGGTTATGAGAACTATTGATTTCGCGAATTCTGTTTAACGTTGGAATTTATATTGTTGCGCGCGTAATAAGATTATACGAATTTGTTTCGTAAAATGCGAATATATTCCAAACTGGAATTTAATACGATTATTTCCGACGATTTCGAATATTTCGACGAACTTAGGTAAATTTTTTGTTATATTTGTGCAGACGACGTGACAAATACGCAGCGTCGCGCTCAAATCGTCGTGTTATTAATACTTCTACGTACCACGTTATCTTAGTTTTACGACTGAAACGAAACGCCGTTTATCGTGTTTCGATAATTCGTATTAAAATATTCGGCCGTGTTGTTGTAGTCAGTGGCAATTCGCGTTTGATTTTCTGCACCTTCGTAAGTAACTCGAATTCGATATTTTCGAAATTTATACTCGCTTTTATACGATATTGGTGCATTTTCCCCGCAACACGGGATCCGAGTATTTCGGCGCAATAAATTTAAGACTCGGTGTTTTTTTTTTTTTAATAGCGTTTACGACATGCATACGACTGAAACCGTAAGCGCCAGCGTTATCCGAGAGTGGAAATGCCCAGTGACGGGTTTAAAACGATTTTGCGAAATATGCACGTCCAACTCGGTCAATATAATCCGCTCATAAACATTATAGTGTATTAAATTTTATTTAAACATTCCCTTCGGACGAACAACGATCTAATAGAATCGGGCGGGAAACTGTTTCGGTAAGTTTCGCTTGGAAAATATTTCGTAAAACGCGCGTTTCCTATTTTCAAAGCGACCGTATTGATTCAAAAACCTTTTTCGTTGTAAACACGATACTGTTGTCCGTATTGTTTCTAAAATCTTTTCAAAAACCTACATAGCCAGTGGTACGTGTTCCAATAAAACAGTTGCGCAACTATGTTGTTACGTTGAATGTTTCCGGAAATTAATTTCGATTTTCCCTTTGACGATAATTATATAAAACCGCGTACTGCGTGCGCGAGGTATTGAAGATAAGTTTACGCGTTGTTAACGACGAAAACGTAGGAATTACTCGCCGCAAAGTGTGTAGGAGGGCGCAGAAACCGGGGAATTTCGAAATAACCGCCGCCGACATTTAAAAACGTATTTCTCTGTTCCGTCGTTGACAATCGAAACTTAATTACGCGCCGTTAAAAGTAAATAGACGACAAATATCCGTGTCCCGAAAACGGTACGTACTCGTTTCTCGATTGACGCGCCGAGATATTGCGCGGCAATTTGGAAAAATCGCGCGAAGCTTCTCTCTTGAATACGTGGGGGGGTGGGGGAAACGAACGCCGCCGAGTCGTCGTCGTCGATTTTTCGCGTAATTTTACAACTCGCGTCGCGCCAGGTGGGGTCCGTCGTTAGTTTCGGCACTTGTACGAATCGAATTTTGTACGGGCGAAATTTCAACTCGTATTCGGATTGTTCGAATTTTTCCCGAGTGTGTTGTTGCGAAACGTCGTGATGAACGAGCGGCGTTTTTTCGTCAATAATCCTAATCGCCGTCAAGAGCGCCCGACTTTTGTGGTCGGCGAGCCGCGATTTGCGCTTGTGAAATCACGTTTAAAACCAAGTTGTACATATAATGCTGACCGAATTGAGAAACGGAAACTTAGAGGGAATCCGCGAAAGTGTCGTGTAAAATGCCGCGCAAATCTAGTTCCCTCGAACGGGCGGTCACTATTTACCGAACGTTGTTTTCAATTGTCGATACCGTTGTTGACCGTTGTCTTTTCATTTTAGTTTTCAACAAGAGCACGCGGTAATTTTCGTTTAACTTAAACCGAATTTATTTCGAAATATTTTCACGTTTTTCCGGCCTATTTTGTACACTTAATCGAACCGTTATTAAAAGCAACTCCGACCGTCGACATAGTATTATAACAAACGATAATAATATCGTCGAGTCGCCCGTCACGAATTTCAAGTTTTCCTGACGTGCTGGCGTTTCGTAGAATAATATTACGTATACTCAAACGACGACGACGTATTTACACACACACACACACGAGCGTGAAACGGAAATTTACCACTTAATTCGCGAAGATCGTTTATATCCGGCGCAAGATTGGCGCGTTCGTGAAATCGGAAATACGCGTTTAAGTGTCACGACCGTTGCTATAGTGTTGTACCGAAGCGTATTGTAATACGAGTTAATCGTCGCGCGAATTATATTCGAGTGACGATTACAGTGCGTGATCGAGATGGCTTGGGCGTGTTTTTAGAGAGAGACAGTAGTGCAGTGAGTGTGACAATGGGAATGTAGGTGGATATTGGAACGGGAGGAGGGTTGCCGAAAAAGTGATGGCGCGATGTGATACAAAAGGCTGGGTCCGGGTCATGTGAAGAAAATGCGGAGTTCGGTTAAAGTGGAAATTAAGGACAAGGATCTTATATGGTTGAGTGAGATTCGAAATTAAAAGAAAATAACTTGAACGACGTCGTGCGCGCGTGTATAACAACTCGATCGGTAATAACGTCGTTATTTTTATAAAGGACCAAATACAAGAAAGATATCGATCGATGACAAATATTTTTACGTCGATACGGCGTAGCTACATATCGAACGGACGGGTTTTTTTTTGAGAGAGAAACGCGTTTCGAAGTTCGACAAATATATATATAGTACACTATTATTCGGATTCGACGTATAAATTGTAAAACGACGAAATATTTGTAAAGAGACAAAGTTATACGTTTGTCGTAATCGCGAAACTCGCGAACTACTGAAGTAATTGCGACGAAATGTTCACGGATATTTTACCCGAGACAAAATACGAAA
This sequence comes from Geopemphigus sp. TES_GeoC_2020, assembly GCA_025469175.1. Lineage (NCBI taxonomy): Eukaryota > Metazoa > Arthropoda > Insecta > Hemiptera > Aphididae > Geopemphigus > Geopemphigus sp. TES_GeoC_2020. The sequence continues at coordinate 36,368 of JAIPRN010000104.1, forward strand.
ATTGTGGCCTTTGTTGTATACGTAAAAACTTAAAGGCCAAAATATTCCACAAAAAAAAAAAAATTCTTTTTGCCTAATCGTTATAATTTATAATTCGTACGACGGCGCGAGTTGCTTGCGTTTTTATTTCGGAGAAGCGAAAATATTTTTAAAACGAAAATTGCGGCGTAAACGTTAAACGCATCGCGAATATTTAGCGATTATTGTAATCGTGGAAGTAATGGAAAATGCGACTATTCGAATGAATTAGAGAAAATCTTCTCGGATTTCTCCGGAGAATTGTGCAGCGGTATAAACATTGTGTCCGTTGGAAATCCGGACACTAGAAACTTCCCGACGCCTTCATACTGTACATTCCTACGATCCAATAAATTACGACTAGTTTTAAAAAAGTTCGACTTCGAGCGCCAATTACGTTTAGTAATGACGTAAAAACTTGTTAATCCGATCAGTCTATTATGAGTAATGTGTTTTCAATGAAAATATAGTTTCAACGTATTTAGAACGAAGAAATTGGAATATTAAAATATATATATATATTTCGTCGTACTTTCACCTTAGCACAGGTACCCGTAAATACGTAATCTGCTGCTACGTTGGAGCAAAATGACTAAGACTATACAATTCAAGCTACAAACTACGTGCTTTCCGCTTGCTAACGCTTAATAAAAACGGGCCTTTTCTTTAACGCTTCTATTTCTTCCTTTATTTCGACGCGTTAATGCGCGTGTAACAAATTTTACAATATACTACTCGGAAAATAATCGTACAAATCGACGTCACGTACGCGTAAACGGGTACTTTTTTATTTTTTTTTTTTAATCAAACTTCTCGAGTTATTTACTTCTTTTTAACTAAACAATTTTCGAAACGTATTTATAACGAGTAACATCCCGTCGCACTTTCTCATTAACGATTGTCCCATTAACCCCGGTTAAGCATTTAACACGGGCTAACAACGTAATCTCGAACACAGGTAATAGTCGTTATCGGTGCCGAACTCGTAAACTAGACATAAAATTACAACGCTCGCCTATATATAACTTTTGGTGACTTGATAAAACGGTTTTCGACGTAACTTCCATTTTCGAAAACGGCAATTTCATCAAGATTTATAAAATGAATCGCGATAACGTAAAAAGTGAGAAAAACCTATTTTATTTAGTTCGCCGATTGAATTAAACACGTTTTATAAAAACTGTATACGATCGATTAAAATTATATTTTAAAACGAGAGTTCGAATATTGCAATTTTTCTACCGTAGTAATATCGCAATAGTCGCGGTTAGGTCGTCCGGCCGCCTAATTATTTTTCGATTACTGATGCGCCATTTCCGGATTTCTTAATGAAACGAGTTACGCCGTTTTTGAAAACTAACATTTTAATTCGAACAATCCTTCTTCGGAGTGATTTGTTGATGTTTTGAAACGATACACTTTCAAAATTTCAAAAATATTCGACGTTACTGCGTGTGTGTGTGTGTGTGTGCTATTTATCGTGTATATATATATATATATATATATATATATAGGCGCACGCGCATACATAATACGTATATAGAATAAAACGGACCTGATATTATTATTATGGTCGTGTCGCGTCCTCTCGATATACGTACAAGCAAAAACTTTGGACGTTTACCGAACAATATATATATATATATGTGTGTGTGTGTAAGTATATAAATGTAAGCCGCCTCGCCCGGGGCCCTTGTTCTAAAACAATCCTTTGCGAAGCGTGCGCGCGTGAGAGATCGGGCGAAACTTTTCGAGACGCGCTCGCTAAGTTAATTTAAAACGAAAAAAAAAACGCCGGCGAATCGTTCGCTATAATACCGAACTCGGCGGGGACGTGCCGCCGACTCCGCGACGTGTCGAAATATACGCGCGCGCGGGCGATCTTCTCCCGTTCGTGTCGCACATTCGCCGTCTATCTTCAGGTTGTTGGCCCGCGAATGAAATCGGTTCCGACGTCCGTTCGAATACAATATTCGCGTACGTTATCGACAATCGAAGCGAAACGAGAATAACACGACGACGCATAAAATCTGGGAGAGTTCAATACGAATTTGACGAAAAACGCCCGATAAAAAATTATACTTATCGTCTGAAATCGTTTACGTTTATTAACGCGAACGTGGCCCGAACAAATACGATCAAATAGTCGAATGTTTTCGGTATCGACTTTACTACCTATAGGAATACAACGGTTGTTGGATGGTCAACCGAATAAGGCTCGTTCCTCGCGAAATATCGAAATGTTTACGAGTGTACGCGCGATTTTCCATTATTATTGTGATCGAAGTGAAAAGAAAACGTCGTTCGATAAAATAAATGAAACGTGCACGTTGTTCGCGAAACTTTTCGGAAACTCGATATCGCCGTCTACACCGCATTTCTTATTTCTCATGGTAATGTTACGCGAATGTGTATCGTATAATATATATATATTACGCAATGTACATTTAGTGTATGGAACTTTTCGAGTGTGAAAACAACGGGATTTGCCGCGGCGCGAAACACGGGCATAATTTTTGCGCCGAGGGTCGTTCCCCGGAGAACGCGGCGATGATGGGATGGAGAAGGGTGAGTCGGCCATCAGTGGCGAAATGCGCCGCCGCTGCCACTCGCGTCATTTATCATAACGTCCGCCGCTCGTTTCAGCCACTTTTGGCCAGATGCCATTATGTAAATAAGCCTCAAACTATACACCTTACCGTGGCGCGAACGGGTAAAATAATAATAACGCGAACGAAAAATTTGGTTTTAGTTCCTTACGGTTTTATACGGGCGAAAAAAAGTGTTACCGATATTTATTTGTTACCACCGCTTTTATCGATCAACACTGTGTGCATATAGCGATGAAAAAAATATAGAACGAAAGAGTTTATGTGTGTGTGTGTGTGTGTGTGTGAAAAAGAGAGATTGAGTGTGAGAGGAGAGAAGCGATAAATACGCGAAATTTATTCTCGCAAAGTGTATTTTATTCACGAGGGACATATGAATTGAGCGCGTGTGTGAGAGAGAGAGTACGACTTGTGCAGCAGAGGGTACCCCGACGAGCGTACAAATAAATCAAAGCGGACAGATATAAAGGGACATTGGCCGTTGAAGATATTAGATATATGGATATAATATTCCATAAATTGACCGTTTTTCCGATGACGCCGCGGTACGCGCGCCGTTGAAAATGAAAATAATGACCATCGGTGACCGCAATTTGTCCTGAGCCAGTTTTGTTTTACGCGCGCGCGTTCGTATATATATATATATATGAATGATAAGCCGATATTTATATACGGAGGGAATGGACGACGGGATTTCCTGTATGAAAAAGGGCGCGCCACTTCAAAAATGTATATTTATCCAAACCCTTTTCGGCTCGGTTTTCGCAATAAAATATACGCGCGCGCGCTTGTTATATTATTTCAATAAAACGTACCTGTTATTGTGCGCTATTGGATAGTGCGTCGTTATCGGAAAGACCGAAATTAAATTAAATATGACGGGTATTTCGTTATACGATGTGTAATTGCTCCAAAGTTAAACCGATATTTTTAAATTGACGTCGTTTACTATTTTCTCTGTATCGAGCATTTCGTACTGAAAATTGTTACTGTTTTACGATATTCTACGTGAATAACTTTAAAATAACGTGTTATACGAATACGAAATTACGACGCCTCGAACTTTTAACGTTAGTCGATCGAAAATTAACAACAGATAGCGCAGTGTTCGAATACTATTCTAAATATTCCGTGTACTATTTTAAATTATTCTTTATACAACTGCAAATGCAGCTCCACGAAAATATGTCGCTACATAAAGAATATATTATACATATATAATATATAAGAACGTATTGTTTTTATATGTTTTTTTTGTCCGTGAACAATTTTTGAGGCGGATGAAGTGCTCGGATGATGTTGGCATAAGAGTTAATTTCCGGTTGTAAATTAGTTACGTAAACAACAACTTGGACGAGATCCATTTGCCAGTGTACAGCACTCGACCAACAACAATCGGCGAGTTTGAATACCAGAATGCAAAAAGAACTCTTCGTGAATACTGTGGAACTTTTCGTGGAACGAAAAAACTCCGTGGAACGCGTACGGACACCGTTCGCCGGATACTGTTTTTAAAACGTTTATTGCCTTTTAACCCTTACCGGCGTATTATACTTTAGTTTTCATAACACGGAAATACGCTTTTTTTTTAAACTTTTTACAACATTATGATTCAGTAGGCTATACAAGACAATTTCAAAATTTGAGCTATAAAATAATTTTCAGACGCGTCAAATCTTTAATTCTATTTCGCGCCTCTCTCCGCTTTTCCTGTAAAACCGCCAATTCCACTACGTTACAAGGCACGATGACTAAACGGTCGTAATAATATGGGTGTACGAGCGCGGCGCGACATGTGAGCGACCGCTGCGGTGAGCGCTCGTTATCAATCACCTAAAAAGCGAATATAACGCGTTCAACTCTCGAGGGTGTAATCTGATCGTATAGGTATGTATGTGTATGTAATAGCAAAAGATTCCGAGACGTACATTGTTTTGAAGGAACAGTCGGTGTTGATGTTTGTAGCCAGCGCACTGTGAACGAATTGATCATTCTGACCGCGTATCCGTTTTTATGTACGCAGGAAAACGTTAGAATTTTTTTTCTGCGCACGTTCGGATTGAAAATAATCGTCCGCCACACACGTAGTCTCGGGCGAGTATTCGGGGTCAAAAATATCGTGTTTGCCTCGTAGCGACAGGATGGGGAGGGTGAGAAATGGTAAATCGGGGTGAGTATATGCGAGGGAAAGAAAGATTAAGGACACGACGGCGACGGACACACACCACTATTACGTGTGTATGTGTGTGTGTGTGTGTGTGTGTGTATGTTTCGCCCGCGCGAAACTTTCTACTGCTACGAGCCTGTCGGATAGAATGGGGGAGAAAAGATTCGGCCATAGAGGACTTGGACCGACGACGAGATGAGTCGCGCGGGTATTGAGAGGCGTGGGAGAGAAGTTTAGGAATAAAAAAAAGAAAAAGAAAATGTGGAAAAAAACACGTGAAAGAGAACGGGAAGGGGACGCGAGCGAAAACTTGGCAACGGGTCGACTATAAGACCTAACGCGGCCGGCAAAGGTCGATACTTTCGTTTTTCCGTCGGCTATACGGTATGTGTACACGTTCCTCTAGCGCAACCGCTGATAGATACGCTCTGCGCGATCCGAAAACGGTGTTTAGGAAATTTCTTTTTCCCGGCAACGAGATCGGCCCACGTTATTATTGAATATGTATGTAGATGTCTACGTATGTTTTTTCGCGTGCGTGTGCGTGTATGTTTGTATAGTCGAATTTCGGATATAATGTATTATGTATATACAATGCTTGGAAAATTCCATTAAAAAGGAAATTAGTTTTTATTATACGGCTTACGTCGTATCGGTGTAAATATAAAGTAAAATTCACTTCAAATAAACGTAAATATATAATTAGGGAACAAACGTTTAAAATCGTGACACTAGTACAAAATAAACATCAATAAACAAATATGGGTCTGATATAACGTCGAAACGGTCGGTTTAGGTTTCTTAACCAGTTTCGTGTTTATTCGCTGCCTTTGTAAAGTTCGTCTATATACCGTCATGTTTTGTTCGCGGGCTCGTCTATGTGTCTAATTGTACTTGACCTCATACCACAGTCACGGTGTGCCGTTTCTACCATTCTTCATTTATGTAATAGACAATTTCACTTTCATCGTTCGGTTCTCGCTCTCCGTTTAACGCCGTCCAAACCGCTCGTGGAAAATCAAAACAAAGTACTAGTCGAGTCGGTATTTTTTATCTCTCCGGTCTTTTTTCCGCTTTTCTCCGACGATTTCCGTAACATTTTCCGTTATGTGTATCGTGTTAGAAAAAACCGGTGTAATAATCATTTGAGGTTGGTTAACTGGACAGGCTCGCGCGTAGTCCAATTTAATGTCGACGGTTTTATAATGCACGCTCTTAATCCAGACTGGTGAGCAGTATTCGGCAGTGTTGTATACCATTACTAAAAGTGTCGGATTAAAAGGGAAAGGGTAATAAGAAGGCTGTAGTTTGGGGCCCCAAAAATTTTGGAAATTTAATATTTTTTTATTTTTTTTATTTTATAGACGCAAATCTTGAAACGCTTAATCCATAACGTTTTAAACGACTTATTAAAATCGTATATATTTGTTTCCATTTTGTAAAATTAGTGTTCCTCCAAAATAGGTCTATCACTAATTTCGTTAGTGCCAAAGCCGATGTGTGTAGCTAATTCATCTTGCACTCACAATTTGTACCAGAGAATTTTCTTATTATGTTGTTTCCTGTCTTAGCTTTATTTTGAACTCTTTCATAAATGTTGTTTAAACGTAAGTGTCCTGTCCAGTTTGACATTAAGGTATCTCGGGTCCTTTACGTTGAGAATAATTGCTCCGTCTACTGTCAAATTAAGTTTCCTTTCGACTTGGAGTAATGAACTAATTATTTTCCTCGTTCCTGTATAAAATCAATATTCGTTCTTCGATATTTCAATTATAATAAAAATGATCGCGAACAATTTTAATATCTTTAATAAATCACTGATTTGTGTACACATAAATTCACGAGCGTGTTTAGTTTTTATAATAAATGAAAATTAGTTTTCTTTTTTTTTAATTTAAAACTAAGTAATAATTACTTTACGCGTTTCAAAAACAATTATTAGCGGAGTTCGTGCTGCCTAAATTTGCTTTTATTTTTTCGCTCTGTTTCTTTGCCTCTTTAAAATTCCCTTTTAAACGTCAGTAATTTAAAATTGCAAGTTTAATCGATATTCCTTTTTATGATAATATACACAAAAATCTTTTAAAATCTTTGATTATGACGTTTAAAAAGACTTAATTTCAAATTTAGATCGAATTGAATAATTATTACGTGAAACAACGTTTTTTTTTAATTTTGAACAGAGAAAATATTTGAATATGAAAGCTGAAAATTGAATACAAATTGTAAAATATATACTTATAAAATATAAAATTCGAAATTTTACTTACGGAATTTTCGTTAATTCTACGTGTTGCTCCAATAAAATCAAATCATATCGTAATTCCCTTGCTACATCGTATTCATTAAATACTAATTATATTTAACTATACTAGTGTCGTTCGGAATCCTTTGCGAACACAATGTTAATTATCGTTTTCAAATTCCAAATAATAATATAACTCTAAGTTATCTCTTTCCAAACAATTCACTTGAACCGATATGAGCGGAACTAACGTAATCGGTTCACTATGTTTTCACGAATTTTCATATTTAAAACCTACGTAAGGATAATTTTATTTTCCGCGCTTTTATTATTATAATCGGTTTATTTATTAAACAAAAAAAAACGCGACAAACTTTTCAAAAAAAAAAAAACGTTTAAAATCGTTTTCTTATACAAGCTTTTACCTGAATAAACTATACAAATTCCGTTCGACCGTATTTAATGTAATTACGACAGATTTTTAATATTTCATAGCACGTTGTGTGTATATAATGGGTGTACGTGTGTGCGAGCAGTATATACGTAAATCGAAAGACTGTATAACTAAAACCACTTATAAAAGTCTAAGATATAAATAAAAAAGTCAATTCCATTTATAACGATATTACTTTTAATAATATGTCAAATTTAACGTTAGTCTATAAATAGGTGCTCGTATATATAAATATTATATAGATTATGTAGGTTGGCTAGACGAGACCTAAACTAACGTATATAGTTTCGTCTACGACGTAATAATATTATTGGACATCGTTCGTACGACAAATACGGTTTATTTGTTTTCTTTGTATATAATAATAATAATGTCGACAGAAACGCGATTTCGGTGAAAAGCAAGAAACGTTTATTATTATAAGAAGTTCAAATGTTTAACCATCGAAAAGACCAATTTCGTGATATTGGTTGCGTAAACTATAAATTTTACATAAATTACGTAAACTTAAAATAATAAGTATAATATTTGCCAAAGAAGAAAAAACCCCTCTAGTAAATATACGTATATAATTATGTAAGTATACGGTACAAGTTGTGTCATAATACGCCCATAACTTGTTGAAATTATAATATAAACAACGCGAACATCGTGAAATAAGTATAAGATCTCAAATCATTCACAAGGAATGTTAAATCGTAAAAAAATATTTCCAATTGTTTGGTTAAATATATATATATTCTCGTGTTCGCCACAGCTGTTATTTTATTTTTACGCGATATGACGTAAATGTATAATTATCGTCGATGCTGAATTTCCCTGTTTTGTACGATTTTTATTCGTTGTTTTTCGTCGTGTTGTAATTGATTAAAAAGTTCCGGTGTATTTTTGTTTCATGTACATAACTCGTGTTATAGGTCAAAATATTCCCCGGAAAAACTCTTTAACAGGATGTTTCTTATCAAAAATGTTTATTTCCGAAGTAGAAATTGAACTACCTATTTTAAAAATAAATTATTTCTAATAAATATACGAAGGCAGTTGAGAAGTCGAAAATGACTAAACTCTCGATAAAATAGAACGCAATTGTTTTGTTATTTGTTATCCGAAATAGAGATTCAACGAAATACAGCTTAAATACTGAATTTGTGTTTTAGTTCTGTCAAACTGCAGTTTGGACGTGCAGCTCTCTACCTTAGTATCCATTATCCCACCTAATCAACCGAGTAGAAATTGTCAACCAGTCGAGTAAAATTTCAACTGATTTGTATTAGCTCTATTTGATGTTGCAAGTATTGACGCGTATTTTCCTCGTATAATCCATAATTTGTCAATAACGCCGCGTTAGTTCACGCAAATTTAAGTTTAAAACCAATACGAAAGATCGACGCTTGACAACATTTCTAATCATTTCAAACTTAAATCGAAAGATAACGCAATACGCGAAATTAGTTATTTTATTTGATCAAACTTGTAGATTATTTAATTTTAATATTTTCGGTGAGTAGACGATATTTTGACCGATCACCTATTTATTCGGTAAATACTCTTTCGGCGTTTTTTCGTTTTTTTCTTTTAATCGTTTTAATTGTTTGAATTGCACGTAAATGCCAACGTAATATATACAATACAAACGGCAAAACGTTATTACACATCTTTTTTAATCCGTATAGTATATGCATTATAATCCGCCAACGAGATATAAGAACGAACATCGAGATAATATATAATATCTTTGTTAAACCAAAAACGGCCGTTTGTCAAGCGTCAATAAAAGAAAAAGTCTTAGTTTTCTCTACAACATATAACGTTCGATTGCCTCCTAAAAAAAAAAAAAAAAACAATTCGGGTATTAATAGACGTACGCTATATATATATGTTATCAAATAACGAAGTCTTCGGAGAATTTTCGAACGCATTTTTCCCTAATAGTTGAATACAGAAAAATAACGATATACCCTATTACGATTTGACGGCTTAATTTCTTTCCCTTTTTTTTAATTTGATTAGTTCAAAATGGTTCGTTCCTGGTGAATCGCTGTATGACCACGGTATACACTACGCCATCGTGGTTTTGTAATAGTCTTGTACAACATGAAAGTATCGCGGATTATCGTTATTTCTCGTGTACCGACCTTTAAACGGCTGTAAACGACCCTCGGAACGAGTTTTCAAAACACTGTTCAATTATACGTGTGCAGACAATATCTGCCGGAAAACGTGTTGCGCACTCGTACGGGATAATATAAAAACAATATACCGTCCATAGGATTTGAGGAAATTTCAAAAATGTAATACGCGCGCGTTACATTTTATTTATATTACGCGAGCGAACGTTCGCTTCGAATAAAACAGATACCGTCTCGTCCCGTACCGCCGCTGCACATTTCATTTTCAAATCGCGAATACGTCCCCGACAACTTAGTATATACCTATGACGATTCGACGACGCAGAAGGATTTATTTTCGATTGATTGTCGATTGTATTTAAAAGGAAACTGCGCCGTTTCGTAGTTATACGTAAAAAAAATATATTGGCTTGGTGGAACACTAGTCGAGAACCTTGTAGAACATGTTTGATGTTCACAAATCGTATGTGTAACAAAACACAATACGCGTATGAAAAAATATAATAACGCGTGATCGCGTTTTAAAAATATGAAATTGATCGTTTTGATTTTCGTCAGATTTGTGACTCGGCAATACCGATATCAACACGTACATTATTTAGTCTAGCCGTTCTAAATCCGCTCTGGTCCTCGAATATTTTTCGAGTCCTCATTAACGAATGTCCCCACCCGCGTTGGTCGTTGTCTTCGTCCGTTTAACTGACGATGGCGAATCGCGTTACCCGCATTTTTTAGTTACGGTGTTTAGAGCTTAACGACTGATTTAGGAAATACAAAATTAACCAGTATTTTTGAGGGATTGATATACACGTTGAATATTAACTAACGTTAAAGTTAAACTAAAGTTAAATTTGAAGTTATTCTATTTTTAAACAGCCATAGGTTAGACGATATTTTACAATATATATATATAATACGAGAGTCGTTCCGTAGAAAATAGTTGTCCACTTCGAATTCCGAACTAGATTATAACGTAAAAACGTCAATCGAAGTACTCTATACTTAAGACGATTTAAGATTTCGCTATGTACGACGAAGATTACGACGCGAGTGCCTCTGGACGAAGGCAAAATCGTCTCTCATCCTTCCGCGTCACGGTCGTAACTGGCGATCAGCCAACACGATTCCGATACACATTCGATAACGCTCTGGAAAATATATCGGTCTATTATTTTTAATAACGAAAACGGAAACACGAACGGAATCGACCGCGTCGCCCGACTACAGAACGAGCGTCGCGTCGTTTTCGGCGACTTTTGCGCGATTTTTAACGGACGAGCCGAGTGACGTTTGCCGACGAACTAAACGGAAACGACGAAACCAACGAACGGATTGTATGGGTGGAGGTGTAAATATCCAAAAACGCGTCCGGATTATTCGAATTCGAGCGGTGTACGAACGTCGCGTATCACGTACCGTGGTATATTATTTTCGGTTTAAACCGTCGGCATTGCCCGAATTACACGACACATGCGCGCGCGCGCGCACACACACACACACACACAATTGCACGGCGACGACGACCCGGCGAGTCGACCGACGGGGTGTGGCGGCGTCGGGTGGGTACGCGTTGTGTATAGTACGGGTGGACGCGCGGACAGGGTACGGCTGTGTGGGTCGTTTTGGACCCAGCCGGTTGGGATGGCCGGGAAAGCGCACGCGCGCCGATCCACGCCCTTGCTCCGGTCCAGCAGCCGGCGAATCCCCGCCGCGGCAGTCGCGCGCGCGTCAGTGCTGCGCGCCCCATTATACCGTGCGTACGCGTACGACGCGCCACTGTCGTCCGTAACCGCCCGTTGACGGCGTCGTCACCGCCGTGGTCGTGATCGCGGTTGTGGTAGTAGTGAACAACGGCGCGGGCGTAGATTATTTACCGAACGGCCGAATAACGAACGCGCGCCGCGGCTGTTGTGGTTCGTCGTCGTTTTCTATGCTCGAACATCGGTGAAATGCGATGACGCGACGGGAACGCGCGCCGGTGCGGGCGATGGCGGACGCGTCGACGTAACGGAAAACGCGCGGTGAACACTTACGGAACGCCGGCCTCCGGCCCGTATGGTACGGCCGTCCCGCAACGGACCCGTCGTCATCACGTGAGTTTTACGGTGGCCGGCCGCGTTCGTGTAATATATATATATCGTCCGGCCGACGGTGCGTTTCGCGGTCGTCCCGCCGCGCCCCGCGCGATAAATACGTCCCTGGTCACGGCGCGCGCGCGCGCGCCACTTTCTTCGTCTTTTCCCCGAGACGTTCCGCCGAACCGAAAGGGTTTCCGACGCGAATATATTATGCACTACTCGTACGCCGCCACGCCTTGTTTTCCCGATTTTCCGTTCTTTTCCCGTTTTCTGGCCACGTTTGTGGGTGGAAGGGATGGGAGCGGACACCGTGCCACTGTGTGTACAATTAACCGGTCCGTGTGTGGTGTGTCGCCGTCATAACGATACGTTGCCGCGCGATCCGTTTACGAACATTCACCGTACGGTACGAGAAATTTGTCGTTAAATAAAATTGATTGACATTCACGCTCAGTTTGTATTCCGCGTAGAATGTACGGCTCCGCGTGCGTGTATATGGATAAACTATTTCTGACGGTGTATAGGAATATTTTTGAACAAAGATCTTCCCACGTTTTCACTCGGAGATAAGTATCCGAAACACCTTTCGAATTATTTCGAAAAATATTCGGCAAATCGTTTTAAAGTACTTTCCGTCTTCTGTTTTAATAGCGAAAATAAATAAGGACGTATCGGACGTTCAAAAATATCGACGTGGCGTTTTCTTAAGAAATCACGGCGAATTGTTTTCGGGGGAGAAATTCGATCGAAATTTATCACGCGTCACAAAAATTAATTAATTAAACGGTTAGATGTTTAAGTACGAGTAAACGAATAAGTTACGACGGCCGCGATCGAGTAAATAATCGCTTACCACGAACCGTACTGGTTCGTACGCAATTATATACGAAAGTGATACGTAAATACGCTAATATAAAAACACGAACGAACGTTCAAAACGCGAATGAATGAAATCGACCGAAAATAAGTATTTCGAATACTGGAAAAGGGTTTTTTAAATACCTAGCCGATAATATCCTTTGAACACGAACCCCGCCATCCGTCTCCGCCAATCTGCACTTTTAATAAATGTTTTTCGTATATATAGTAATTATAAACGTCGTACAGCTTATACTAAATTTGGATGGTACGTAAATCGTTTGATGTTATTTAATCGTATTTTCGAATACGTTCGCGCGATATTATGTAAATATTTTTCCGCCCAAATGTGCACGGTAATCGATATCGATCCGACGCAACGTACGAGAAATAAACACCTTCGGAGAAACCCCTATAAAAAATAATCAAAACTTCGCGTCAAATTTAAATTTCGGATTCGGCGACGCCTTTTGGTTGCTGCATAATATAAAACGAATTTACACCGCGCTTTGTCTTTTATACATTTTGTTAAGTGTACTTTAAGTACGTAAACGCTATTTAGTCCCGAATCCCGCGGCCTAATGTAATTCAACGTCGTAGCCAGAAATTTATTTCGAATAACGGAAAATTCGATTGTTCGTCACCATTTTCCCAAGCGCTACTTACAACAACCCGTCGGACCGATAATCACTTTTGTCCAAAAGAATTTACGTAATATTCGTCATTGGATAAAGGACGTTCGACGATACCCAACTTTTTATCGACGAATAACGAAAAGGGAACGCTATAAATCCGGAGCGTAATAAATATTGTTGTCGCGTGTAAATTTAAACTACAAAAACCTTACGGATAGTCGAACAAATGCGTTCGTTATTTATTGAAATCGGTATTTCGTCGAAAATGATAAAAGTCTAGACATTTTAAAAGTGCCGACATAATTTTCGGACGAGTAAAAAAATTGTACTTCGATACTTAAATAACTATTAACCGAACGATATTCCACTATTTTACTACGCGTATAATATCGCTTGTTTACGTGCGACATTTACGATAATGATACGAAAAAAATGTTATGTTCGTTCGTCGTTAACTTGTTCTATATATAACGCGGTATAAAAAAACGTACGACCGGTTTCGTAGACAAGACGTTTTAAGACTACGCGCTAGAAATAAATACGCGAAAAACCCCGGTAAACGTGTAGACGCGGAATACGGCATTTCGTAATTTCAATTAGTTCGTCCGTAACTCAGACGCGAAACTCGTTCGAAAACTAAAATGGCACAAATTGACAAGGCTAAGATCGTATTTCGTATTTTATGTACGAAATTATTATCGGCGAAACGTATTTAACGGAAATACGAATTACACGAGGAGAAGTGAGCACGTGCCCCATTCTACGGCACTGATATATATATATATACTTGTATTACGGCGCGTACAATAGCCCGTCTTCGTCGACGTGCCCGTAGTAAATAATATTAAATTAATATCGCGTTATATTATACGCGGTTCGCGGCTCGAAATTAAATCGCGCGCAAACGCGCGAGTTCACCGCCCCGTATACAGCTATCCGTTCGGCGCTGGGTTAATAACGGAAACGTTGACGGAATAAAAATTTATTACAGAAGTATAGCGAAGCGAATAAAAAAAAAACCGCGCGAATGATTGTGCTTTATTGGTGAGGTCTCGTCGATTTAACACAGAATTCTTCCATTGTCCCCGCGATCTTATTGTCGATGCACACACATATATATGTATTGAACGGAGAAAAAAGTTTATATCTATTGTATACAGATCCGCGTTTCGTACACCCCGCTATTGTTATACAGAATACTTCGATATTTCTCTCAGTTTTATTCTCTATAGGTGAACGAAATACGTTTCGAAATCTGTTCTAACGGCACGCGCGTTTATTATTGCCATTACAACCCGGTGTTACGATTATACAAACAGCGAACAGCGGACGTCGAATACCGAAAAATAGTGACGAGATATTTTTGTTTTCGGATTTTCCAGATGACTATGGCGTCGTCAGAGGTCTAACAAGGAGTATGGGAAGAGAGGCATGGGCCAACGGCTGGACCAGAGACCATTTAGCAAAGTCACGGTAGTCTTCGCAGCTCTCGTTCTCACGCTGTTTAACAGGGTCCTAATCTCAAGTGAGTAACCTGGCGTGTGTGCGTACTAGTATTTCGTCCACGAATTATACGATATTTAAACGCTTTCGTAAAAATAATGTAAGTAAATATCGCCGTCGACGTACACGTCTCGTAAATAATCGTCTCCTTACTCTTTTCGTCGTAGTGACCGCGAACTATTTTCAAAATGGTCCGCCGAATAAAGAAACGAAACGATTACATTTTCAGACGTGTCTATAGATAACAATATCGAGATGTAATTTTCACTATTTAATGGCTAATTGCCACGCTATCAACACGGTAGCGTGTTGTCAAAAGCCCGCACGTATGTAATCGTAACGTCGTCGGATTCAATACGTTTGTCGTCGAATGGTTAAAATAGGCGTATACTTATCTCCAACAATACTGTATAATGTTTTGGTAAAACTTGCACGACGAATCGATTTTCAGACCACGAACCGACGTATAATTTCGTTTATCAAAGAAACTATACGACCTAATATATATATCGATCATAATATACCGCACACACGCGCACAATAGGCACGGCAATTTTGACTTACACCATATAAGTTATAACGTTCGAAGTAGTATACAATATATATAATATCGGCGGTACAAAACTTTCGCTCATTAAAACGTATAATAATAATATCAAATCATCAATTTGTGCCGACGACGCCGACTCCTTATATACGTATATATTTGATTATTAGACTTTACGACTATATGATTATTAATTATTATTCGTCGGTTTTATATTCGAATGTTATATCTACGCACGTGATATTATAATATTTGTGTTCGGGATAAATAACGCGCTACATCGCGTCAAATTATTACCGTGCGACTTTCGAGGTTACTCCGTTGTCGTAATATTTGCCTAAATAATATCGATAATGTACATTAATCGTAATCAATCGATATAGATACAAATAACGAGTGTTAAAATCGTTCGTTTCCGTGAGAATTGTTCGGA
Source organism: Geopemphigus sp. TES_GeoC_2020 (assembly GCA_025469175.1). Classification (NCBI taxonomy): domain Eukaryota; kingdom Metazoa; phylum Arthropoda; class Insecta; order Hemiptera; family Aphididae; genus Geopemphigus; species Geopemphigus sp. TES_GeoC_2020. Next base: position 52,044 of record JAIPRN010000104.1, read on the forward strand.
AATTCGTAAAACGACAGAAATTTCAACGCGCGGCTATAGCGCCGTGTTGACGTTTTTTATGTACATAGCAATATACACGGGTATATACGAATATACGACACGTATATTTGCACGTTACGTGCAGTAATACAAACAGATCTTGAATAACTCATTAAACTTCTTACAATATAAGATCGTGTGTGTGTGTGTGTAAAATAAACCGTAGTAGACTTTAATATGGCACGTGTTTTGGGCACATTATTTATTTATGTTTTCACGAGCAACGATGACTACCATCTTTTACCACCATCACGCCTTCATTTCCTTAATAAATTACAAAAGAAAACCGTTGACATTTTATCTCGTTATTATTATTATTATTACCCGATATTGTGGATTTTCGAAATATCGTCACGGAAATTCTTTAACAATATACTTTCGAGAACGATCGATCTTTAAATATACCGGCGATTTTCGACGAAATTATTTAACTAAACGTCCGAACATTTTTACCCTTCGAGTTGTTCTCGTATTATTTGATATTTTTAAAGGAACTCGAAATAATGTAATATAAATACGTAAGACCCGCATATTTAAAAAAGGATTTATTGAAACAAGGACCAACTACGGAAATTATTTTACTTGACTCCGCGATATTAAAAATTAAAATAGTTTCTTAAATTAAATAATTTAAAACTTTTTTATTATATTTATAACGAAAATAATAATTCTGTAAACCCCGATATAATTTATATAATAATAATAATACGAAAAGTTTAAGGTCATGATACAAATATTTAACATCGTGTAATAATATATGTACAAATATATGAGTTTGCGTGTGATGGTGTATATGTGTGTGTATTTGAACATTTAGTTTAAAATTTCAATTGTATAAGCTTTCGCGTAATATATAATATACAGATTTTAATAATACGTACGCACATTATGATTTAAATGTTACGTGAAATGTCTACAATAACACTACGCGTCGACTAATATTTATTTTTAATAATAAAAAATATTTTTTAAAAACGGGTAGTGTGAAAGCTCTCGTAATATTTTTTTAACGTTCGTATTTTCACGTAATGTAAAATCATAATGGGGAAAGACTACAAGTACAAAAGTTTCTATTCTTCTTTTCATCGCGCGCTCCCCACCGTAAATATATTTTGTATTCCGTGCGTAGAAACGTTAAACGCGTAATATATATTCACGTATAATCATATTAAATACGTTCGCTAAATAGAAGGAATAAAATAGGAATTTTATTTCTTTCCGAGAAAAAAATACGTACGAAAGATGGAATCAATTCAAAAAAATATAATTTTCGACTGAAAACCCAGAAACTCATATCTACAGTAGAAGCCTGTCAGAAAAAAAATATATAGAAAACCTTCGTTTGACATGAGAAATATACTGGCGAAAACCACCGTTGTCCATGTTGAAATTAAAAACACGTCACGATCAACAGACTGTGTATTTGGAACGTGACGGTTGATTATTATGTTTTGGTCGTGGACCAAAGGTCTTGAGTAAATGTAATATATTTTTCTTTTTTGGCCCCTCGAATCATCTGTTTCCTACAGAAATATGTTGTTTGTAGCGTATCATTAAATATGACCTATTTCGTCTTCAAATATACGCGTAGTAAAGAAAAGGCGAAAATACGCTTAAAAAATCGTCGAATTGTTGTAATTTGATCGTTCACGAAGGACACGAGCGTATAAATATTTATCAGGTATGATTTTCCAACCAGTTCGTTCAAACGTAACATGTCCGTTTAGCTAATTATGCGCTTATATTTCCGTTAGAAAATCGAAAATATTATTAATTATAAACGGATTTGTTCGAGTAATAATTTATACGAGGAAACGCAGAAATATTAGCCTTTATTTTTAACGGAAAACGAAAATCGATTTATATATTTCATCGATGTAATCATGTAAACAAATACAAACATCGCACAATGTAATTTAACAAAAGAATGAAGCCTTTCGATATAGATTAGTTTTCCACCTTCGAAACAAATCTACGCCTGTACGCTTTATATAGTTGAATGAGTACAAAACTTTAAATCTATTTGTACTTAATTACTATACTGTATGCGAAAAGAAAATAATCCGCTTTAAAATCCGATAATTAAATATTTTTCGATTGACTAAAACTCGCGCGTCAATTAAATTTTAATAGCGCGCAAAATTTTCAGTTTAAAATTAATAAAGTTACGTAAAAATAGATCGATAACTCGTTAATTTACACGCGTTAATCGCCTTTGGAAAATGTAAAAAGTATTATGACGTATTTAATATAAGCAGTGTTGTAAATAATTTTGTTAATATTGATTACTTCATTTATTGATTATTCTCAAATATCCAATTAAGTATTTTAAATACAACTTTTTCAGTACAGAGTACCAAAAATGCGATAATTATTGAGAATAAAAACTTTTGTTTTTTCCACTCATTTCAGGAGTACTATAGCAATCGATTTCCAAAATCTTATTTTTTTACATTCAAAGCTTTATTTATCAGCTTATTGGAAACTATACATTATACATATTAGTCCAAAATTATTACTAATGATTTTTCAGAAAGTTCAACAATACTTTGAAAATTACCCAAAATGTCTATTATGTAAAAGCATAATTTGCCTCGCCGATTACCAACGTCACTGATCGTGATGAATGTTGGTTAAACGAAATTTAAATATTGTAATTTTGAATCTTTCGTTGTTTGAATTAATTTTTTAGAAATATTCGAGTAGTATTTAAAATACATTTCTAAACGACATTTTAAGTACTATTAAAAAATAGTTTGTTACAACACCGTTAATATACAGGTATTACGAGCTACAGAAACGCCTATTATAACGATTGAGGACTTGTCCGTTTCTTTCTTCCCATTTTATTTACACAAAGTACGATTCTGTGTTGCTTCTATATATTGTTTTCATTTATTTGTACACAACGTCACGTTGAACGCTATGATAAAATACATACTACGCCTATATGTAAACGCTTCATCAATATTATATACACCGTGTCTTACTATATTGTATAGAAAAATGCGAGTCGTTAAATATATATATATATATATTTGTTGTTATATGTTTTAATAATAGGATCTTCTCAATATTTTACGCCCTAGCTTGGATACTCACACTTTGGATCAAAGTATTCTCGTTTTCCATTATTTTATAGTCCGTGTAGGTTCAAGGGGAAGACGAGCATAGTTTTTTTTTCATAAAACCTTTCGGCGTGAATAATGAAAACCCCTTTTAACAAAAGCTGTTTTCTCTTGTCAATGATATCATTCTCGTGAGATTTACTTTTTGTTTTAAACTCGTTTTATTTTTCGAACCTAACGCGCTCGTGCGTAGATATATTTCTTCTCGGATCATATGCTTTCACGTTTTTAGATCATTTCGTCTTATCAGATTCCTCAATATATCTCAAATATAATACAACGCCTACCGGTGCGCATGATAAATATTTATTATTCCAACGATTATTCATTTTAATTTCGTTCTCGGGTTTCGTTACCTATTTTGAAAAATACGTTCTGTTTCCAAATTTAAATTCGCCGTTTTTATCGATACTTAAAATCGTTGTCATAAAAATACGTGTTTCAATAGCGTTTAAATCTCCTATCTACGTCGTTTTATTAATCGTCTTAAACTAAAGTCGTATACGTATTTATTCGAAACGATAATGTACTTACTTATATTTTATTAAGTACCAAATTTTCAAAGAAATTGCAATTATACTTAGTTGATTAAAATAAAATGCTTAAAGTTCGAATGAATACGTTTGAAGTAAACAGAAAATTAAAAAGAAAATAAACTTTTATTATCAACAATAGTAATTATTTTTAACCTTAGTCTTAAAATAATAATAATAATAATAATAAAATTCCAAAACAAAGAAGTAATTTAAAAACAGACATTTTATTTATATCACCAAACTTAGTTAATACTCAAAAATAAATTAAATAGTTTCCAAACTGTTTATTATATATACGTTGAATCGAAATGTATTTATTGTTGAAAATTTAACATAATTAGTCGGCGGTTCCTTCTTATAAGTCCTTTGATTACATATTTTACTGATATAAAATCAAGAATTACGAAATTCGTACTTAAAACAATACGTGTATACACGAACATGCAGTGTAGTGAAAATTACGTCGGTATTTACATATTTTTGGGATATATTCCCGTTATAATATTATTAATTACACTGTTTATCTTTATGTTCAGAATAGAACGCATTAACAATCCAATTTATTAGTTATTCGCTAATTACAAATGACAATTCCTATATATTGCTTAATCCGATATACGATATATATATATACATATTATAAAAAAAGTAAACAAACGAATTTTCCAGAGTCGTTCTCAATTTGTAAGAGTAAAAGTCCAAACAAAAATTAAACGTAAATAAATATGTATCTTATTGATTTCAACGTTTTATATTTTATGGCAGTCATATTTTGTAGCCGAAACACAAAACTTTGATTTTCGCCGGTAGTTTCTTCAGTCGGTATTATTGATCCAACATTTGGCTGTCCCGCGGGTCGGGTGAATATTATAAAGACGTAGTATGTACACGACTGCGATTTCTAAATTGTATTATACGTAAAAAAAAGTAATATCTTTGAAATAATATCGAATTATGTCGGGCTCAAGCTATATTTATTTAGATTTTTTCTCTCTCTGAAATTTATCGGCCGTTCATCTATGTGTATACGAATATATTAAATGTAATAACAATTATTGATTAGATCCTTAACATTACTGTACGAATCGTTCTTTCTTTCTTTCGTTCGTTCTTTTGTCACCGTTACTTCTTCTTCTCGACGAGAGTTCAATGAAATGTATAATTATTTATAATTGAATTTCTTACGGTTTTTTAATTTCTCGAGGGACGTTTACATAAAATAATATAATATTAAGACACACCGCCCGTGCGTCACAAATCGTAAATCTTTTCGTTTTTCCGGAGAAAGCAATGACAAAAGGATGAAAGTATGAATAACTCAAAATTATCGGAGAGCACCTCTAAAAAACATTTTATGTACGCTTTAATCATCTTAAAAGAATGGCAAAAAATAAATCATCACAATAATTCACTCCAAACCGACTATATATCGTTCTCGGCGCTATTACTGCAGCCTTCATTTTTATTTTTTTACTCGAAGAAGGTCTTTAATCTTTCGGGTCGTGAAAAGTTTAAAAGGCTTTTTTACTCCGATGAACGCCGATAATTTGTTTCGTCTTTTGTCGAGAGATTTCCTTTGAACGCGATTTTCGAATAATATTTAAAATCGTAAAAACGTTACTACGGTTTTTTTTGTTTTTTATTTTTATAATATTACGATTATACTCCGGACGACAAGTATTTATATTTTCGACGATATCAGATTATACCTATAAGTTGACATTATCCGATAACCTACAACTGTTATTGAGTTAATAATTTTATTGATTTTTCTCCATTTTCATAATTATTCGTCAAAGGAAGACAAAAAAAAAAACACTTATCGTCGCCTTTTTGTCGTTTTATTTACTTGTAGCTACCGGGTCAACGTTCAACGATGCTGTACACATCACGGCCATCGTGGGCGAATCAGTCGTGTTCAACTGCCAAGTGGAATTCCCAGCCGAACACCCCGTGCCTTATGTATTACAGTGGGAGAAAAAAGTAAGCGAAAACATTCACAATCTCTTAACCGATCGTCGGTTATAAAACGCGTACACGTACGTAGGTACGCGACATTATATGTCTTTACTTATACGGATTTGTTCATTATTATTTATCGGCAATCGCGTGCGAAATCGTCGTACCGGTCTTGTCGTTTTCATTCAAATACGTCGTAATGTTGCGAAAATCAAAACGCGTACGTCTAATGTACGCGTGTACATTGTCACAGGGTCTTGACATACCGATCTTCATTTGGTACGACAACTATCCCACTCACAGCGGTTCGGGATACGAAGGCCGGGTGGCTAGGGTCTCACCAGACTCTCCATACGGTCTCGCGTCGCTCAACTTGACCAATATACAAGAATCTGACCAAGGTTGGTACGCCTGTAAAGTGGTGTTTCTCAACCGGTCGCCGACCAACAAAAACGGAACGTGGTTTCATTTAGACGTTCACGGTTAGTGGATACATTTTCGCGTTAATTACGATACCGTTAATAATAATAATCGATTACCTGTTGTCCGTAGCTCCTCCGAGATTCGTCACTATCCCCAGCGACGTGCAATACATAAATGTCGGGGACTCCATTATTCTAAACTGCCAAGCCATAGGGACGCCGTCGCCCGAAATCGTGTGGTTCAAAGACGCCACGGACGTGCAACCGACGGGCAATATAGGGATAGTGAACGATGGCACCGAGCTGAGGATATCGAACATCCGGACTGAGGACATCGGGGATTACACGTGCATAGCCAGAAATGGAGAAGGGCAGATCAGTCATACGGCCAGAGTGTTGATAGCCGGTGGAGCGGTGATCATGTCGCCGCCGACCAACCAGACGAAGCTCGAGGGTGAAAAAGTGGAGTTCACGTGCGGCGCTAAAGCCATGCCCGGTAACGTGACGGTCCGGTGGTCCCGCGACGGTACGTTCGTCAAGTCCATTTCGTCCCTGGAGACCCGAGTGACCATCAAAAAAGACGGTTCTATGGTTATAAATCCCGTCAGCGCCGACGATTCCGGGCAATATCTGTGCGATGTCAGCAACGGCATTGGCAACCCTCAATCCGCGTTCGCTTACTTGAACGTCGAATGTGAGTGTGTTTAATACGTCCGTACGGACGAAATGTCCACCTCCTATCTAACTATTGTTGTTCGTATATTTAGATCCGGCGAAAGTCACGTTCACGCCGACCGTTCAATATTTGCCGTTCAGACTAGCGGGCGTTGTCCAATGTTACATTAAAGCGAATCCCACTTTGCAGTACGTTACGTGGACCAAGGACAAACGTTTGCTCGAGCCTTACCAGCAAAAGGACATCGTTATTATGAACAACGGTTCGCTGTTATTTACCAGGGTACGCTGTAAAACGTAGTTTTGAAAAGCGGACGGCGTTATTAATCGAACGTTATTTCTATACATTCCGAATGCGCAGGTCAATCAAAACCATCAGGGCAGATACACGTGTACGCCGTACAACGCACAGGGTACTCAAGGCTCGTCTGGACAGATGGAAGTGTTGGTGAGAAAACCGCCAACGTTCACCGTGGAACCGGAGAACATGTACCAACGGAAAATCAGCGAATCGGTCGAAATGCATTGTGACGCGCAAGAAGCCGAAGGCACCCAAAAACCCAAAATTCAATGGCAAAGGGTAAGTAAAATAGGGTGTGCTCGCGAACAATTCGATCGCTGTTGTAACGTTAATCATCGCGAAACAGAGGGACGGCGCTCCGTTACCCAAAAGTCGCCATAACATACACGGCGGCAACATCACAATCGAAAACCTGCGAAAAACGGATTTTGGTTATTATCACTGCGTCGCGAGCAACGAAGTAGCTACGATAGTGACGACCACTCATTTGGTCGTCGAAGGCACTCAACCGCACGCCCCCTACAACGTCTCGGCAAACGCTTCCGAGACGGCCGTCACGCTACAATGGCTACCCGGTTATAGCGGCGGCCCAGATTACAAACAAGACTACACGATTTGGTAAAATATCTAACGACGACGCCGTGTAATTGAAACGCCCTTTGTATCCGTTTTCGTTTTAGGTATAAGGAACTGGGTATGGCTGATTGGTCCACGATTCCTGTTACGCCGTCGGGGAGCACTCAAGTCATCATAAACAGATTGACGCCCGACACGACATACGAGTTCCAAGTAATCGGGAAAAACGCGCTGGGCGACGGAATGCTCAGCAAAGTCATTTCAATCAAGACACTGGGTAAGTGAACACGGAGTTTGACGTGGTCGTAGTTATATAATACAGTTTTTTTTTGTTTTTAAAAACAACGTACTTTTATTTGTTAAACGACTGGCGAGGGTTGGCAACACAGTGTCAGTTGTATAAACGGGCCGCACTGTACATTTAGTCGCTTTAGACGCTTTGGAATATGGAAAAAGTCATCGACGTATTTTATAATAAATATATCCGTAATAAAAATAATACGCGATCGTCAAGAACGCATCTGTCCGATAAACTGGGTATTTTGTATAATATTTAAACACAACCGTGGCAGTTCAAGGTCAGCTTTCCCGATCTCTTCTGCTAAAGGTGTATATCCTTATATTCCCATTTGGGAATCTTCAATGTGACCTTGAACTTGCGCATAATCATTTTTTACATTATTAAAACTACTTGTGCACAAATTAAAACAACTCGAATAAGTTAATTTGTAGATTACTCGTATTGTACATAATAATCGTAATAATAATAATAATAATAATAATAATAATAATAATAATATCGGATGCTTACAAATTACAAATTAAACGCCGGCAAAGTTTCAAGGTCAAATTGAGTACCTAACTACAATATAACGATGTAAACGTATTTAACCGCGCAGACTTTGTTCTTTATCGCGCGACAACGCCAAAGCTTTTCTTTTCGTTGTAAGCGTCCGCAATATTTTGTTCTTTAAAAATGCCCTTGTTGTATACCATAAGTTTGGTTTGTTGTGCTTATTCTATTCTCTGTTGGGTGGCAGCAGCCGTACCATTAACCGTGGCCAAAAAAACAAGTCCCGCGCCACCGGTCACCGAGTTACCTCCTCCCCCGAACGACGGTAAGCACAAAATAATATAACGTATAATAGTAATTTTTTTTTCATTTAGTGTATGTATATGTAAATAATATGTATATCTGAATAATGCATGCCGACTATACATTTTCGTACTGTACATAGCACATTTAAATATATAAATATAAATATATATGTATGTATGTATGTATATTCACCGCATGATTGCGTTGGTGTCACTATTGTTTTACGAGTTATTATTTAATATAACATATTACCCATTTTAGAAAGTTCACATTTCGACATGCTCAGATCAGGACATTATAATTTTATTTTAAACCGTCAATCGTTTCGTTTTAATTTTGCATGTGTTCATTTTTTTTTTTATTCCACATTTTGCAGACGTTGTCGACTATAGTGAGCTCGTTTTGCCCACTGAATCTTCCGGTGCTACAATGTACCCACCGGTATTTAGGCCAAAAGGTATAAACAAAGTAATCATCGGCTTAATATTTATTATTTTTATTATTTTACTTCACCTTGCTCGTCATCCGTGTATCGTATACTAGAATACTAGTTTATTTATCGTAAAAAAAAAAATCATATTTACTTCGTTTACCACTAACGTTTAAACGTATTACAAACACCGGTTTATTGTCTCGTGTTTTAATATCGTAATATCGTTTTCATTGAATAGGACCAAAACCCGGGCCGCCAAGAAACCTATCTATCACCGAAGTCAGGAACGGCTTCGTCATCTCTTGGCAAGCTCCCTTAGAAAGAGCGCATCTAGTTCGTTACTATGTCATTCATTATAAAACAGACGGAATTTGGAGAACATTAAACAAAGCACAAATCAGAGCAGAGGATACGTCTTATCTCGGTATGAATGACAAAAACCGTATTTTTTTTTTTTACTTGACGCTTTTAACTACAACATGATACTATTGTATAATCGTATAAATAACCAATTGTTTATCGAGTGTTACGATTAAGCGATTTGAAACGCAAATAATATAGGAAAAGAAATGTTCGGAGTTTTTCGAGTTAGTAATTGGGAAACGTAAAAAATATTTACGAGACGTTTCCAATAACGAAAATGGCGGTTCCGTTTTTTAACGTTAATAACAGTTTACAATCACGAGCTCGGCATTTCGACGACATTACGCGATAAAAGAAAATCCGATTTACGCCAATAAACATTAAGCGGAATCGAAGGAATTTTTTAGGAACCGGACTAACAACGCGTTTTATTTCGCAGTAAAAAGTTTGGTCGGAGGTCGCACCTACTATTTCCGCGTGGTGGCGTACTCTTTAAAAAGTTTTGAAAATAGCGAAGAAATAAAATTCCCCGTGCCTGCCAGAGTTAAACACAAGGCGATTACGGCGGGAGTTGTCGGCGGATTGTTGTTCTTTATCGTCGCAATAATATTGTCCGTGTGCGCGGTAAAGATCTGCAATAAGAGGAAACGGAGAAAACACGAGAAAGGTAAGCACAAAACGATTTTCATCGGACATACACTTCGAGTACATAAGTTCCGTTTCGTAAATTCGTCGACGTTTTACGTTTTCAGCTTATAACATGGTCGCGTGTAGAATTACGGATGCCAGAAATGGCGGTCAAATACCAGGAACTAGTCAAGTGCCTTTAAAAAAGTAAGTACACCGAAAGCGCCAGTTAGGTCGCACGTGTTTCTGTAATACGAGTAAAATCGGTCTTATAGGATATTGGAATAGGGAAATTATACATGGTTACTATGTGTTTTGTCTATAGGCTCGCAGATTCTCGTACTTACCGAGATTATAGACTCGAATTGTCCTAGCCGCGATAAATCCGTAAGCGAAGCGTTTATGTTAATAAAAAACTCAATGCTTCACTCGCAATTGCAGCTTTATATTTTTATAATTTTATTAAAACCGACAAAAAAATGTTTTGTTTTTTTAAATACCCATATACGTATTTATATGCCAAAATCTGACACCGGGCCGGGATATGTATATGGATTAAGCTTCTGTTTTTTTCCTAACCTATTCAAATTGTTTAACACAACTATACGATCTATACGTTTGAGAAACGTTTCGAAATAATTTCCACACGTCGAAACATAATAATAACATACAGGGGCGCCGTATCAGATGCTTGTTAAGACTACGAACATTTGTGGCAAATCAGTAAAAATTTTTATCGAACGCTTCGAGTATATAATTAAGTGTAAACATTAGACGCCTGACGAGGGATTTTCAAATAGACTAAATATAAACTACCGTAGCAACGCTGTGTAAACGTATCGTTTTAATAAAATATAAATAATTAAAACGATTTTTGAATTATAAACGTTCCAACCGATGGCCATTTTAAAAAACGCAATAATATAATTGATAGTCGATAAATAAATAAATATAAAAAATAATTTCACTCGTCGTAAATGAGTGTACGTTGGTGTATAAAATAAGATAATAATAATGAGTCGAATTTAATTTTGCGAAAATACCTTATTTTTCACTCTAGCTAGTTGAATCTCTTAAAAACGTTGAATAAGAGAACTATAAATACTATAAAAAAAATACCGAAATTAACGATTAAAACGTCCAACATAAGTCCCAAAGTTCGAAGTAAAAATAGTCGAATTGTATATCGAATATATTATGTATAGTTATTATACGATCGATTATTGGATTATATCGTCAAACGCCCGCTTAATTTTAACCGTAATCGATTTAAATTAACCGTTAATTATCGTTGTTTTTAGACACTAGCGTCTATTTGTTTACTTTCATAATAAGCTAATACGGTATTTGTTAGTGGCTATACGACCGTACTTAACGTACCGCGTTAATTGATTCGGGCCAATATTATTATGGCGCAGGATAACGAAAACAAAATTAATAGTACTCAAAAGACACCTATTTCTCTGCCCGAACGGCGCTCCTGATAATATATTGCATGCGTCTTGTGTTAATTTTCAAAAACAAACAGATATCATAAAGACTAACGGGAACACCGATCAGCTTTACACAATACATATTATCGACTATAGACAATATGACAACATGAACGGTTCACTGAATCGCGTGTAATACTGATGATCAATTATTTACTTATTTATATGTTTATGTGCTTTCGTTCAGGATAACAGGTGAAGAGCTAGCAAGCTGTTGAGCCGCACAAATTCAAAAATAATATTGGTACATCACAGTATGCGTGTGTTTGTTGTTTGCTTGCACTTTATTAATCGATAATATCGTTTCTGTTTTTTCGACTTCTAAATTACTCGTACACGTAATATATACACGTATAGTAGTATTGTAGTGCTGTACAGTAGTTGTGTTTCGTTAAACTCGTTAACACGCACCGAATAAATCGATCGGTACACGTTTCGTTCGAACCGTACGCACCCGCGTAATAACAATTTATTACCGTAGTTGAATAATATCCAAATAGCGAACCGTAGTCCGTTTTTTATCGACGTAGTTTTGTTCGCTTCTTTTCGCCTTTACCGCCGCGGACCGAATTTTCCGAAACGTATTTACGAACGATATTCGCGGACGTTACGTACGAACGAATAACGTTTCGGTCGAGTCGGCCATATTTTTCCGCTCCGGCGGTTCAATTTTACAACCAATACCGCGGTCGGTAGTAAAACACGCACGCACGTTCGTTTTTTTTCTCGTATCGTTATCGATCCTTACCGAACGATTATTATTTTACCGTGTTTAGAGAGAGCGAATGTCGTCACGGTGTATATATTTGTATTACTACGTACCGTTTGGCTTCGCGTAATATTTTCACGCGCGGATTATTTTGATCGCGTGCCGCCAACTCGTCCGTTCTAATTCGTTTCCGTCCCCGTCTAGATCAACCCGAATATCAAGTCTGAGCAGCGGGTGCAACGTCGTTCTCAACATGGTCACGCGATCCCGTTCGGGTTCGTTCCTAAGCGACCGGGACCACGACGCCGTGGACGGTTTCGAACACCGGCGGCTCGGACGCATCTCGCGGTCCGCGGACGGCCGGTTCGTGCTAACCGGGAACACCGGGTCGTCGTCCAGCCTGAGCAGCGCGGCCAGCGACGACGGCGGATTCCTGTCGCACCCGAGTTTCTCGAACCGGGCCTGGAGCCAGCGGCCGCTGATAATAACAGCAGCGGCCACGGGCCGCGCGGACGACGACCGCACGGCCACGGCGACGCGTACGGCCGACGACGACCCGGCGGACGTCCGCAGGCGACCGATCGTCGTGGCCACGGTGTGTGGCCCCCGGACCCCGTACAGAGCCAGTTCGCCGACGGACGGGCACGCGGTCGCGTTCGACCACGATCTCAGCTCGGTACCGGGCTCCGCGGAACGGACGCTGCGCAGCGTCCACGAACAGTACAGCCAGCAGTTGCCGTCGCTGCGGGTCATACACGAGGAGAACCAGCGGACGTTGTTGCGAATGCGCCAACAGCCCAGTCCCAGGTACCACCCGAATCCCAGGTTCCGTTCGAGGCATATGAGGTACGCGAGAAGCGCTCCGGAACTGACGTCCGCGGTGACGGTACACCACCATCACCATCACCATCACCACCCTAACAACGTGAACAACAACGACAAACGGTCGCCAGAGAGCCGGTCCAGTTCGAGCGGTTTCGGTTCGAAGAACACGTCGAGCGTGGTGCACCGGAACAGCGCCGGTCTGGACGATTGGATCGGAACAACGACGGCGGCGGCGGCGGTTGGCCGGACGCCGTTGTACCTACCGCCGTACAAACCGCCGCCGCCGCCACCGCCGCCGCCCACGCTGTTCTACGCCAACGAACATTGGATGGACTTCACGTCGCCGGTGTTGCCGTCGCCGTCGTCGCACAGCAGCGCCAGCAAACCGTTGAGCGTGGACGACCAGTACGAGTTCGATCCCGTGTTCCCGGTTTCGCCGACGCCGACCGAGATGATCATGACGCGCACGCCCACCACACCGTCGCCGTCCCGATCCCGGACGCCCACGCAGCTGAAGAAGGCCAAATACGAAAACGTGGAAGCTAGACTGCAGGCGATGAAGGAAGAGTTCTACGCGTACAAGAGGAGACAAGCGGAAATGGCTAGAATGGGATACGCGGAGAGCGCCTGTTGAACGTCCGACACGCCCATATTTATAAAGGTTAGGCTATTATCAAAAATAACGCGACTGACGTGCGGAACGACGTTTCGTAAAAGCTCAACGACAAGTTTTTTCTTTTGTTCGTTATTACCCCATTCCTACACTCTCTTACGTACCACCTACCCTACCCGAAGGCGTATAATGTATAATATGTACACGAGTCCGGGGTATAATAATATAATATATAATAAAATAATATTTTAACGTTACCGTAATTATTAAATTTTAAAACGAAATTACTCGTATTGATGAAGTCAACTATTGGTAGGCAGACCAAAGGCGTATATATATACACGCCTTTGTATATATATATATATAATATACATAACGGTCAAAAATATATTATGTAAATACATAAATAAATACATACATATATATATACGTTTCATATGTTTCTAAAAACAAAAAATTTGTAAAAAAAACTCGACAAAGTAATATCGCATATAGGATAGCAGCGAAGAGGCGTAAATCTAAAATCGGAATTTCGTACTAATTAATTATTCGTTTTATTTTTAATATCCAGAACTGAAGATAATTAAATTCTCAACATTTTCAGTTCGTTATACAAAAATCCACTTGCTCAAATTGTACGAGACTGTCCAGTCTGAGGATATTTAAAATGTTCGATTTTTTTTTTGTGTCCGTTTTAAATTTATGCCTCCTCCTAAACCGTTACGTAAAACAATTGACAACTAAAACTTATTGTGATAACATTATGTCATTAAACTGAAAGAAATCTGTTCAATGTACTTAAATTTAATAATTCCTTGGACATTATATAATATTAATTAGCGTTGTGTTCGTAAATTTAGTTTCGGGCACATCCACCAGTTGTTCCCCGCATTGTGTTTTTTATTGTATCGCGTCCCTAAGTTCCTATTAAATTAAAAACTAACGTCTCGGGGCCTACCAAACGGGTTCCTCAGAATACATTTTCATTTTAACAATCAAAAAACATATTTATATATGTGTATTAAAATAAAATGTTTACTTTTAGACATGTTACAATGTCTCAGCAATAAATAAATAATAATTAGGTGTTTTAAAAAATACTATCTAGTCTGAGAAATAATATTTAGGTAGTTAAGACAATTATTTATTGTTTTGTTATTGAAAATGAACAGTGTCAATTACCCCGTTTTAACGTATATTATGAAACGAAGCTGTTTTGATTATGGTTTCTTTTTTAAGTTATAATTATAATATATTACGTAAGTGTTATCTAACCGACTGCACTCTCAATTGAACTATTTCAATCACTCGTATTCTATTATCATAATATAAACACTCGGTTGAATATATATATATATCTTTCGTTATAACCTATCAGTAATATATGACAAATATGATACGAAACTTGTATTTATAGTTCAAATTTTTCGCCTTCTAAACGTGAATACAATTTTGTTATAAAAACAAAACGTTTTCGACAAATTAAAATTATTCGCGTTTAGAATATAATAATATATTATCTTCGATCCGAATAAATAGATCTTATTAATTTTTCGTTCGTCCGATAAGAGTGATTCACGAATGTTCGTGTATTGTCTGTCAAGTCAGCTACGTAACACTTAAATATGTTAAATTACTTGTGAAAACAAACGCTTTATACAATTTAGTTAGCTTGTATAAAATGTTGTTATCACCCCTGTCCCTAAAAAAAAGAAATTGTATATTGTGTTGTTTCTTATTGGTAGTAGTGTTTACGAGTTAAAAATAAAATATATGTTAACGTAATATTCGTTGTTATAGGCTGTTTATTTGAACACTCACTGTGTACAATTTTACTAACATTACTAATTCTTGTACAACTCGTTTTGAAAATTCTGTTGTTCAATATGATATAATGAAAAAAAGATCAATCGCTAGATTATTTTAAAGTTCTCTCGCGCCAGTTTTAGGTATTCTAGGTTTTTACTTTTTATTTAAATATATAAATATATTTATATATAAATAATCGTATTGTTATTGCTATTATAGGACTAGGTACACTTCCTATAATAATTAACTATAATTAACTTAATAACGACATTAATTATTATGATTTCGTTTGTTTTTTGCGCTTTTGTTTATTCCATGACAATACGGTTTTTTACTCTGCCATAAAAACTATTATTTTTAGTTCGTAAGATCGACGATCTCATTTTATGTTGAAGCCATTTGTTATTATAAATTTTAATTTTTTTCGTCCTTTTGGGAAAATTGAAACATTAAATTACTTGGTTGCAGAAAATTATAATCCTATATGAAAAAAAAAATATTGTATTCTAAAAAAAGTTATATTTGTAGATTCTTAATTAATGATAATTATATTTGTAAATATAGTAATTTATATTAGAATTAAGTATTATTTAAATGAATAAAAAATAAATTCGAAGAAATTATTCGACGAGTGTTCCATTATTAGCATTAGACGGGGTTAAAATATTTCAGAATAGTCTTGTACAAACCTCTGTTTTTATCCAATTCAAAATTGATCGACATTTTAATTATATTCTAAAACATTAACCAGTAACTATCAGGCGTGCAGAATTTTCGTGAAATTTATTCAAGACCAAGTGTAAGTATCCGAAAAATGTTTTTTTTGACACTTCGATCGAGCGCTGCGTTTTTCATAATTACGATTTTTCCAAAATAAAATAATACGTACAAAGTACGCGATAATGGACTAATTGATTTTATTTTTGACGTATTATTCAATTATGGTTTTTCAAACGCTGTAGTTCAAAAACAAGAGGATAAACGTATACATTATTTTACGTACGGCGTGATTTGAATGCAATTTTATAGAATGAACGCGATCATCGCTGAATGAAAAATTTCGTTCGTGTAACGTTTGTAAACTATATAAGTGCTTGGATAAATATCTAAATTTAAAATTATTACCGTAATATTTAACCTTTTTGATAAAGCGGCGCATATCCAGAGTAATGTTAAAACTAAAATAAAAACAATCGAATCAGATTATTGAAACTAATTACCAATAAAAATTGTTCATTTTTTCCGAATACGTTATTTTTGGTACATAATAACGAAATACCGAAATTCGATAATAGCTGTAACCTCCGTCTATGGTGAGAATACGATCCTGTATAATAATAACAATAATAATCGCCGCAATATAGCTGGCGTCGCAATGAGCTGTGAGGCGGCGGATCTACAACGCGTAGCTATATCAGAATTGCCTATCCAGAGTTCCGTGCGAAGTATGACGGTCGACTGGCCGTGTCCGCCATCGTTTGTTAAGGTAAACGTATAATTTTAGCGCGATAAGGAAAATAAAACGAAATTTTCGGCAAAATATAAAAATGTCGACCTTTGTACCCGTCACTAGTTTAGAGATCAGTACTTGAACCGGACCAAATTAACAGCTCAAAACCATAGGCGAACGCGTAAGGTATTTTTTGTTTTTTATTAAACGCAGTTTGACTACTGAAATAACCATTTTGATTCAAAAGGCGTTCGCACATTTTTCTAATAATAAAATAATTCGGGCCATGATTGAAGCTCGGGTAGGTAATTCACTCTTCGAGTAAGCAACGTCGCGTTTATCGAACGCGATATTCGTACACATGGCACCGACGACGTTGCGCGCTCGGGCGTTTCGTTTCAACCGTTTCATCTCTCGTTTGGCAACCGTCAGATCGCGCTTCTATACACGATTCGAAAATTAAAAACGATAACTTCGGTACATAAACGACGGTACATTTTTTTTTTTTGTAACACTGCCGGATAGCAAGCCGCGTGTGGGTAACGAACCGCGAACGTTCGCAGCGGTTAGATATATAAATTGTATACACGAATTCTCGGACGTTTTCCAAATCGTCGGTAGACACGCGTGTTTCGGACCACCTCGGTTTTATTTTACCCGGGCGCGTCGCCGATAGCCAAATACACGAAATCACGCCGCTCGTCCAACGTACCGATAATTACGTAACGTAACGCGAACGTGCGTAGTTTTAATTTTTGGGAAAATTACGCGAACGAATTTCGAAATTTCTATTTTCGCGTTTGTGACGGGTAACGGGCGATAACGCGTTTTTTAAATTCGCGCTATAACATTAAATCCGAAATAACGTGGCGAAAACAATATATATATATACACATACGTAGATGTTATATAAATATATATACAAGGTACTACGTATGGCGGCGGGTGCGCTAAACCGCACGGCCGCGGTATTGCGTGAACGGGAGTGGTTTTCGCGAAACTAAATCAGACGGAGAAACGGTTCCGGGAGGAAAAGTCCGTCGTTCGACGAGAAAACGGTGGCCACGGCGATAAATCATATCGTGACGATAACGCGATATCTATAGCGCGTAGACACGCCACTAATCGGAACGGCTTTCTTCGATCGGCTTCAATGTATTCCCGACGTCGGTACGCCGTGGTACGCGCAATATAACCGATCGTATTAAACGTTTATCGCTCGACCGCGTTCGTCCAACGGTGCCTGCCGTACGTACTCCGTATTTAGATCGTCGCGAAAATGACGTTCCCCGGGCCGATCAATTATTATCGTCATTGTTATCTGCCGCTACTGTTGATATTGGTAAATATACGATCGTGTTCTATTATTATCGTTAGGCGTCTTATTATTCGGTTACCGACGGGTGTGCCTTCGGGCGCTAACACTGTATAGCACCCGTTGGCTAACGCGTTAACACGCGTTGGCGCGGGATACTATTATTTCTCGTTTGTCGCCACGGCCGGCCCGAGAGAGCGGGCGATTTAATTTAATTTTTATGTTTCGTGCGTGTGTCAGACGTATCATTGTCACGCCGTGATTCCGGTTACTGTCATCGGTCGGCAACCGTCTAAGGAACGAGACGCCAAAGGTATATACGACAAACCACGCGGGGATAATGTACCTACCCGCGGTTTATATTTGTCGCCGTTCGAACAACGGCGCGTACACAACGGTCCTGACGCCGCGAAACACGCGGTTTATTTTTATTTTTCTACAGACGCCTTGGCCACCGACACGCGCTCGGTGAAAGTGGACAATGACAACGACGACAACGAGGCGGAAAACAAGCATTTCATGTAAGCCGAGAGATCATTCTTATCGAATTAACTCCCGTGATCTGACACAATATATATTTTTTTTTTTGATATTACGAATTCGTTTGTAGAAACGAAACGATTTCCACCGTTAATAGAAAAATAAATCCCTATTACGATTACAGTCCCGCAGATATATATAAAAATAAGTTTGATAAATTTCGTGTACCGATATTATATTTATATGTTATTATAAAAACGGCGAAAGAATAATATACGATTATCTTAACGAGTACCGTGAACGTTCTAATAATAACGTCGACGACGACGTATATATATATCGATATCGTTCGGCGAAAATTGTGAAATCGTAGTAACCGTTTCGTGCTAAAGTTCGCCGCGCCGTTTCCGCATTCCGTGAGATCGCGCCGTCCGTTTTCTTTTTTCAGGGACGTGTACTCGCTGCAAAGCGGCCCGCGACAATTGGAGTTCGGTCACGTGTTCGAGGACCCGAACGTCTGGGAACAGAGGTACGAGAAAAAGGATTTCGACGCCGAACGACACCAAGGAATGGTGAGACCGACGTTTCGTCCGCGTCGTTTTTCGAATAACGATTACGCAATTATTTATAATACCCGTGCGTACGTACGGCCAAAAGCGAAACATTTACCACTTTTACTCTGTTACATCCCACTACGATTATCGACAGGTGAAATGGGGCGACAAAGACGGCGGTTACGGCGAACAATATTGGGATTTAAATCACGGCGGGGCCGAAGAATCGGCCAGTGATGACGTGAGATTTTCCTTTTTTTTTAATTAAGTCGGAAAATTTTTATTCCGAAACTACGCTCGTTCGTCTTGTTTTTCGTTAAACGGGCTCCGCATTTTTATTTTTCTCCTAACTATAAATCCTTACGAATATTGAAATACAGTTGACGAAATGACTCAATTCTATAGATCTAATCGTCGGAAATTCCGAAACATGTCTATTATACATTTTTACGACAACGAAAATGTATAAATACAATCGAGGGTCGAATAACGAATTACGATTTTCGAGGGACGGCGTTTTTTTTTTTCGTCCTCGGCACAAACTATAGCTTTTTATCGACTTTAACATTAACAGACAACACGTTTAATATCGCGATATAACTCGTTTATAGGAAAAATACGAACCGTACGAGGAAACGACTCCGTCGGAATACGTCCAAGTAAGAATTCCAAATAAAACACGATTTAAACTATTAAACGTTTCGTAATTGCGCTATAATATTATTATACGTCGTAACGTTTGTTGATTATTTGATTTCCGAGTGGACGACGCCAATATCGTGACAAAATCGTTATACGACTATTGAACGTCGTTATAAATAACACTATACTAATTGCCGTTAAACGCGCAGGAAAGTCGTCGTAGAACCGTATTGTACAAGCCAATGATGATTATGCTACTCCGGAATAAACCCAACAAGAAACCGGTTAGGAGCGTCCGAAACGATCCGAAGAAGTTATTAGGCCCAAAGACCACGCCAAAGACACCCGGAACTGGTAAACAAAAATCCGCTCCCGTTTTGGTTTTCGACATGCAGACAGGAGTGGTCATGGACGAAGCCACGGGTAACAAGTTCATTTTGAAGCCGATAAACAACGATCGATAGTATTTTATTGTTTCGTCTCGACACATTATATATCGTCTACATTTACGTTAAAGAAAAACACGAGGAACACGCAATAGATAGTCTAATCTACCAATAATATTATCGTTTATCTCGCGGGATGTTACGTTCGATTTCGAATTATCATTATAACATTGAGTATTATAGACATACGCCGAAACACGTACACGGTTATGACTTTTTTAGAAAATATTCGAGGAAATGTTTAAAATACGAAATGTTAAATGCGGCGAGTAGAACAAATATTACCGATTACGAGAAGTGTCTAAGGTAAAAGACAATAAAGATAACAATACTTTTCAAAATAGTTTTTTTTTTCGTTCTCTCGAGTTCTCTACACATTTCACTAAGTAAATAACGTCGTACTTGCGCGTCTATTAGAATAATTTGATTGACGTAATTGGAAAAGTAGTGAAAGATATAATTTTTAATCGTGAGAAAACCATTAAAATACAATTGGTATTGATTTCTATAAATCGTGAACTATATATATTACGAGCCAATTAGAGTAAAAATACACCGTTTTCTAAATAAAACAACCGGTAATGTTCTAGAGAAGTATATTCGCATAAAAATCATCGCGAATAGTTTAACATTATTAATGAAGACAATTTAATGTATTTACGTTGACATTAACAGTTCACCGCGATATATACTATATATATATACGTCGTATCGATATAGTTCTAACAGGGTTCAAAACACGTCAGACTTTCATCTAGTGAAACGACGACGAATTCGCTAGGAATATAGAATAAATCTATTCGGAAAATGTACGTCTAACAACAAACGTATTAATAAATCTAAATAAAATGTTCCCAAATTGTTTTCCTTTTGTTCGTTGACAATCCATTATCGCTCGTGATAGATAATTTAGAAAATTCGAAATGTACTCGTCAGAACTATATATTTTTCGTCGACCAAAAAATGTCATATCACAAATTGGCCGACGACGTATTTCTTAATCCCTACGCGTAAGATAATATATAACGGTCGAATTTCGGCCGACTACGATCACGACGCCGTTGTAGCGGTTGACTATTGTCCGCGTTACGATTTCGGTACGCGTAATAATAATACGCCACGTAAACGGCGGCGATGTAATAATAATATATTACGGATGGGTGCCGCCGCCGTTTCATTTTCGTGCCAACCCCGTTTTGGACGTGGACGGCGCTATAGAAAAGTAAAACGTGACGTTACGCAATATTTGTGCGTCGTCGGTCGCCGCAACCTGCGCGTTTGGTTTTATCGACTCTCTACGTTGCCGCGACAAACAACAGGCGTTATTATTTTTAAATCGCTTTCACCGGAAAATTCGAAGTAATTATTTTACACCGTAATAACGTACATTATGCGACGAATATAACTACGATTAATACGAATCCGGATATACAACACCTTTATATATATAATATGCTCGCGTGCGTGTATATTATTATAATACGATTAAGAAACCAATTACGACGTAGAGGTATACAAAAACGTGTATCATCAGTGACCGAAGTGTGAAGAAAACTATGAAATGTCACCCTTTTTTCTACATTTTTTTTTCACAACGATATCCTTTTATATATATATATATAACGGAAAAAACCCGAAAATTTATTGAAAACAACGAATAAAATATTTAAAGAAGAACTAAACGTGAAAATGAAAGTAGAAAAAAACGAAAATGGGACTGTAAATAATACAAGAATAAAACTGCGTGTATTTGGTTACAACCAAACAATATAGCAAATGGGCGTTTAGATGATAAAATTGCTTTTCTGTTTTCGTTGAATTTTCGTAAACGTAGACTAGCAAAAACAAATTGGTCGATATAATAATTATTTTTACCGTCGTATTTAGTCGTACGAATTTTTTAATTCAAATATATTTGTAATAAGTGTCTTATGTATAGATTATAATAATCTAATAATCTTTAATATAGATTCTATTAATTTATTTCGATTTCACATAATACTTCCGTATTGTGATATTCACTTGTTCCGTAATAAGTGAACATTTGTATTTTTCATAAATATCTGATGAAATAAATGACCGAATATCGATTAGTTTTATCGATATAACTTACAATCTGTTGTATCCGACATAAAACGGTGTACTTAATTACGAAATAATAATAAATAAGACTATTGAATTTTAAGCTTAATTAAATACGTTATCTTAAAATATAACCAATAGTTTAATCGAAACGTTTAATTTAATTTTAATCGTGATAAACTTTCGACGAATAATTAGTTCATCGATTTATAATATGGTTTATTTTAGGTATTTCAATCTTAATTTAGATGTTCGAAATTGTTTCAAACTACAATTTCGAAATTCTTCTTTAATATATATATATATTATAAATAAATTTAGTACGCGCCATTCTGCTCTGATCACGCGATAAAAGGCCGTATATATCGTTAATTAATATTAGTTTTCAACTAATAACATTGATAAAACAAAAATGTCGACTAAAATTCGAAATTTAAATTAGATTTATAACAAGAAAACGACACGAATAAATAGGTATGATACTATATAACAGCCATTAAATAAAAAATACGTAGTTTTATCTCGAGTTACTTTATACATCGTCCGTTATATTATGCCGCGTAAAACATTTCTATATACCGCGAGTATATCACGAACAATATAAAACGCTTGTACACTCGAATTCGACGAACACGATATATACTAAATAATAAGATGATTCGCGTGAGGATATTTTACGTTATATAAATACGATAATTCGAAACATTACGTGGCATTAATGAATACAAATTGACGTACACGATACTTCGGTAAGAAAATTGTACTATTATTAATAGGTTTAAAAATGTAGAAAAGAAAATGAATTTATATTTCAATTACGAATAATAGGTTCGTATTTTTTCGTAAGATAAAACGATAAAATATTTATATTTATTAGTAAAACGCTACGTTACGAAAAAATAGAGCAAGTTGATTTCCACACTACTATCCACCGCACCGTGTAAAATAATTCATTTTACGCCGTTCGACATTTAAACAATTATACCGTAAAATTGACGAAAACCATTTGACACCATACACTAGATACACGTAGTGAATATTATTATTTTTTTTATTTTAATTTATCAAGCACAAACGTGTGTATAACCGAATAACTGAAAAAACGTAAACTATGACATAATATAAAATTTATAAAAAAAAACCCGAACATTTGTAAAAATACAAAAAACGTTAAGTATTTTGATGTTTTCCGCTTTTTCCTTCGAAAGCTACTGAATAATTAACGAATATATTCAGTCTAGAATGCCGTACACTACTGTCTACATAAAATACTGTTTAAAGTATAGACGAAACCTATTATAAATTTTCGCTGCTTCTATCGCGTCCCGAAAATTGATTTTCGAAAATGGAATAACTGTCGAAAACCGAATAATTTTCGTACAATAATCGCTACGTGATGTTTAATATGTTCAACGTTTACAGCGGAGTTACGCGATATATAATCGCCAAAGTCTATTGAAAAAAAAATCAAATTAAATGTACCAATTTATGTTGTTATTAACTTTGAGTTAATCATTGTGTGTTACGTACACACATAATACGCTTCCGTTATTATAAACATCCTAACCCGGAGCGATCACGTGTCTTAACAATAAGCGGTATATTTTGTATTCAAATCGGTTTATGGGTGGTGGAAGCAACGTTATAATTGTAAAATAATATCGCGTCTTTGGCGATGAAAAACAGCGCCAAACGAACATATTTCTTCTAAAATAGAGGGGAACAAGGAGAAACCACCGTCAACGGTTCTAATGACCACCGTAATAAAAAAAATACAATCTATTCGCTGCGGACACACGCCGACGCAAGTGATCTACTGCTACGAAATCGATTTATATACGTATTCTAACGAATATTATTTACATTTTTCTTCAATTTTGTTTCGACTAAGTATTTAGTTCGTTTTAGTCGAAAATAACAGCATGAAATATTACTATTATTGTTTGGTAAGTAAATTAAAATTTTATATAATCATTACCAAATTGGAAACAGTTCATTATTGCTTTTACGAATACCATCTACATAACTCTTAAAATGTCGGAAACCTAATTTGTTAATTTTATATAGTTTCACGCGCGTATCGTGAACATAAATAACGTAATTATTAGCCGTATTAATTCAATCAAAATTTTTCGTTACTCTAATCTAACGACTGAAAATATCGAAAATATATTTGTGTGTGCGTGTGACACACTATCTCGCCAGTAGGATAATCGTGTAAAGACAAATGAAGTCATTAACCATCCTTTTAAGAGTCGACAATAATAAACTATCCGATTGTGTTATTTATACTATTTATTTGTCAAATTTAGCCGACGACGTTTTGTACGATCGTAATTATACGACTGAACATTTCCGATAAAATTAAAATTTTATTTTCTCGGAGTGTTTCGCAACCTTCTCATATCTATCACGACAAAAAATACTAAGTCATTTGTAGGAGTACACAAACATGTATATACCAAACACCGTTCCTCCGTAAACGCACTCAATTTGTTTATAAGCGATTCTTTTTATTTTAAAAATTATTATTACCGAAAATATTAACGGATATTATTCGATTTAAATAAGAGTTTTCGATATAACTATTATATCGAGATAATTTCTGTAAAAACTAATTCCACAATCAAACGATAAAATTAATTTCAATAATATTTAACGAAAATAGCCCAGTAAAATACACAACACGCGTAAATGAATATCATTTGCATTTTAGCGAAAATTAACGACTAGTGTATCATTAGCGTTCGACTCTCCGCCTGCAAAATTAACGCGAAAATACGGATAGTTTTACCCGCACGTAGGTTTTAATTACTTTCCGTGGTTGGTGGTCG
Source organism: Geopemphigus sp. TES_GeoC_2020 (assembly GCA_025469175.1). Classification (NCBI taxonomy): domain Eukaryota; kingdom Metazoa; phylum Arthropoda; class Insecta; order Hemiptera; family Aphididae; genus Geopemphigus; species Geopemphigus sp. TES_GeoC_2020. The sequence continues at coordinate 77,454 of JAIPRN010000104.1, forward strand.
TCACTTATTACATTTACGCAAAGTTGGCCAACCGATTAAACTATGATTCCCAATCAATGAGCGCGTTACAATTTTGAAAATTTCAAGAGAAAAAAATTTCAAAAATAAATTAACAGAAATATAGCACCGGGAACTCGTAAAACGTAAAATCTGAAATATTTTCAACGATCGATCGGATAAAATATTTTTGATTTCGTATTAAGCGTACCGTATACGGCCCGTGACACATGCGTAAACGACGGCAGTGAATTTTTATTTTTTCCGTCGTTTTGTCACATTGATGGTACTTTCCCTCGCGTCTCAGTCCGGTATTAGTGACGGTTTCCAGATGAAAAAAATACGGTGACATGTAAAAGAAAAAAAAACACCTAATCAACGGACAATATAGAGAAAAGTAACAGAATAAAAATATAATATGTCGTTTTCTTGGCCTCCTTTTCTTTTCAATCCGCATAGCGTATGTGCCGCTGATTGTTGCGTAACCAAAAACAAAACGAAACGTAAAAAAAATCGCGTATATAAATATAATAACGTTAATAGACGTGACCATTTTGATCTCGTACAGGTACGAGACGCGTTCGAACGCCGCGTACGTCGTATTGTTGTTATTATTATTTCTAACGAAAATCAAACGCAATTTCCACAGGTATTCCTTTCGACCGTGTCCGTCGCGGTGTTGTTCGATGTCAAGAAAATATACGTCATCGAACGAGATTTAAAAACAGGTACATCTGACCCTCGCTTTGTATTCCTACTGGCTAGTACTATTATTGAGGTTAGTCTTATCGATGAACGGCCTTCACGGTGTTCTACCACAGGCGCCTCGGTTTCTGTGATTTTTATCGGTAAACCCTTTAATCCGCCAAATTGACGCAATTTACGCGAATTCCTCTAAAGCTTTCGACAAAGTAAAATTCTCGCGTGTTTTCGAACGTAAATTCGGATCGTTTTCTTTCTTCGGGGACAGTAACGTACGCGTTAGTAATTATTTGTACACTTCGCTACTTGTTATTATTATACATTTCCTCCTCGTACACCGCCAGACTATTTTTTGTGGCGTTAACTTCGAGTAATCGTCATTGCTCTTTCTCGGGGGTTTTCTTCGGTTAATACTCGCCGTACGTCATTACCGTTATTCGGTTATTAAAATGTAAAATCTATCGCGCAGGTCGGCTAAGAGCTCGCCGACAAAACGTACCGGTGGTACAGTCGCACACGGTGGCCCGGATTGGTGGCCTGGAGCACCAACACCAGCAAGGCCACGTGTTCGGCGCGACCGTATCGCCACCGCCACCGCCAACCGCGCAACAACAACCGTTGGAATTGGTGACGTCCGCTGTAGACTTCACGTCGGCCGACCAGACGCTCATCGATTACTTGACGCCGCCACCGCCCAACAACAACGAGTTCCGATTCCAGAACTTCCAACCGACGGCCGGTGTTCCGGAACCGACGGGCCAATTTCGCGCGGACCAGCAGCAGCAGCAGCAGCAGCAACCGAACACGGCGGCCTCCGCGACAGCCGTCACGTTACAGCACACGTCTCCGTTCACGCCCATCGCGGTCGGCCGGTTACCGTCTGCTCAAGCACAACCGCCGTCGCCCGGGTCGCAAATCGTGCAAACGTCGTCGTCTAGCAATCAAGTGCACAGCCTGACAACGTTCGCCAACCCGCCGTCGCTGGAACAGTTCACGGCGTACTCGCCGACCACACTGGCCCATAACCAACCCGTCAACTCGTATCATCACCAGGCGCAACAACAACAGCAAACCGGCGGTCGTTGGGAACTGGGATTCGACGCCAACGACATACTGACGCCTCCGTTCGCGGTCACCGAACAGTCCGGTGGTGGTGGTGGTGGTGGTGGTGGTGGTGGTGGAGGCGGACACGCTTCCGTCCAACAAGATTTCGGACCGGAAACCTCTAGTTCGATGCGGAACAACAAACAATACTTGGGCGGCGGTATTTTCTTCGGTGGCAACGGCGGTTTCGACGGGCCCGTCACCAACAAGTTCACGCCCCTGGACGCCGTGACGCGCACGTCATCCTTCAACAACAACAACAACAACAACGTGTACTGGGGCACGCCGAAGACGGCCCAACAACAACCGATCAGGCCACCTCCCACGTTCGCTGAACCCAACGCGTTTAGGTTTAACAACAACAATCATCACCATCAACCCCATCACCAGTATGTGGATACGTTTCAAATGCCGTTTACGGGCCAGTTCGACGGGCCACTGTCGCAGGGAACGGTAGCCGACCACGTGGTGCACACCTCGTTCCGAATCAAACGGCAACTTCGGAACAACAATAACAAAAAACGGGCGACCGAAGACGAGAGCGATCATGACGACAACAATGACCAACTACGGTTCGGTGACCGTAAACCCGTTTACAGTTACGTGAAAACGGACAGGAACGGTAATTTCAAATGGAGTGTCAGACACGGGTATTAGACCGCCGTCAGTGATGTAAAAATACGATTTAACGTGTTTTAAATGTCGCTTAAATATTTTTCGATAACTACTCGAATACTTATCAAATAAACGTATTTTAGTAATATTCAAATATTTATTTCGAGTATTTTAAATTCGTTTAAACTTTAAAAATATTAATTTTCGTCAAACCATGATCGCGGTTATCAACAATTAGTAAAGTGAATATTATACTTGCGCTTACGTTTAAATTAATTTCGCGTATTCTTAAGTTATGTGTAGAGTAATTAGCGAAATTCAGATTGATATGACGATAGTTTTCTATACCGGTTATACGTTAAATAATATTATTACTTCTAAAACATAATATTTAATAATTGTATTAAATACTAATTAATCGTATTTCAAATATTTCGTGGAATATTTGAGAGTAGAAGTATTTAAAACAGTATTTAATACTTCAAAAAAGGCTGTTTAAATAGTTGTACTTAAATACCTCGATTCAAATATTTTACAACATACTGACCGCCAATGCTCGAATAGTTTTATTGTGTAAGCGCTTTACCGTTGCGTTATATATGTAAGTATATTTTACGAATCGCGTAAAACAAATATAAATACAAAAGCGATACAAAACGAAATTATTCGGTTCGAGACTATGACGTGATTATATGGTAAAAACAAATTGTTAATATATCTATACACCCAGGATCTTCTCCTAACGATAAATCTTGTTGCCGGTAAGAGTTATGACGTAGTCCGTATTAACAATTATTGTCAACTTCATATCTTAAATCGTTAGTCCTTATACCGGTCGCCACAAATATTATATGTAATTATAATTTGTATTTAAAAATATATTATATGTTATATATACACAGGAGTATATATTATCATAAAACATTTACGATTTTATTTTGTAAAAAACAAATACTTTTACTTAACTAACTCATTTGTACTTAATTTTATCGACTTGTGAATTCGAAATTTTGAAAAAGTAGAATAGACTAACCATTTTCCATTGTTTATCCAATATGAATTATTATTATGTATACGTGTTATCAAAGCTGGGTATTATTTCGTTATTACTTAAAAAGAATTTTAAAAAATGTATATATATAAATATTTGAAATAAAAGTTTCAAAAACATTTAAACATTAAAAACAAAATAATGTTAACTTTTAAAAATAATTGTACAAGACATGAAATTATCTGATTAAACGCTCGAGTAATTTCATCATCTTTTGAAAGAATTTTACATATTTTTTGACAGAAATCTTAATGATTAAAGGACTTAGTTTCCAAATTAGAATATTCCATGTTCAATGTATCGTTTTAGAAATATTTTCGAAACTATTAAAATACTAGTAAAATTTACGGTGAACTACTCTTAAATGTGTTAAAAAAATAATTGCAAGCCACTTATTATCCTTCATTAAAAATACATGGGGACAATTAAATCAAGAATTCCGTGATATGCTACGAGAGCCGAGACGAAATGGAATTTTAAGATGACGATTTAATCTATTATTGAACAGTCTCGAGAAGATATAATAATAGTTTACGATTAGTCTGAAAATATAAAAATTAAAAATCTGGCATTAAAGTCAGGAGACATTGAATTAGCAATGTTTAGAAAGTTTAACGTTATGAAATTCAGGTATACGCCATTATTAATAAATAAATATATTTTAGACTTATATAGACCGTATGGTAACAGACTTTACACTTTAACAGTTTAACGTTTGTCTAATAATATAATACGAGAATAGCGATCCATATATTTCATTGTTAAACACTTTATTGAACTGCGAATAATAATAGTAATAGTAAAAAAAATAGAGTTAAGCACCGACCAGAACCAATTGTTATATTGGTTCAATATACATAAAGAGCTTTTGATTGCTATGTGAGGTGTTTTTGTCAAGTGATTTATTGACTCTACATGCGGATATACTCGCGATACCTATATTACGTATTATATACTTACTCAATAAAATAAGCATAACCAATAATTGAAAAGACGTTGGACAGCATTGCACCACCAGTTAAAATGTGCGATAATTTCAAGCGAAATCTTAAACGAAATGTAAAAGGTAAAATCTATCTGTATTATAATATACTATATACGCTACTAAGTATATATGTTGCTAATAATTAACACAAATTACAATCAAAGTTGAGCATTAACGAGTTAAAAATGTAAATCGAATTAAAAAATTATTACTTTTAATCGATGTGTTTTGAAACACCAGGTTTTAAAAAAGTAGCGAGATTCGTGTATAGAAATATCAAATATAAATAAACGATAGAAAAATGTACGTATTCAATTTTAATTTCCTACGCTTTTAAATATTAGTTATTAATTCATATTTTGAATATTAACACTTTCAATGTTTGTTTGTTACTTAAAAAATCATAACTTACTAAAGGTTTATCGTGTTTGTTTCTTTAATATTTTTGTCGCTAATTTAAACGTTTCATATAAGCTATAACTTAATAATACAGTAGTTCACGGAAAACAGTAATAGTATACTTTATTAATAGCACATTTTTGTACAATTTTTAAATTGATATCTTATTTTAAGATCTTTTAAATAAATTTTTAACTCAATGAAGTTACATTTTTATCTCAATTTTTAAAAGTAACTTTTTACCAAACTAAGTTAATTATTGTTTCAAAATTAATTTAACTTAAATGAGTTTAAAATAGAAAGTAAACTTTCCCGGCTTTAATAATAATAAAACGTTGATATAAAATACATATATATATTATAATAATATAGTATAATAATATACTTGTACGTACGGCTTTGTTCTAAGATGATCCTGACGATTTAAAACCATTGGATTTGTCGGTGAGAAATGATTTGACGCGTCACATCAAGTCAAAAAAACCATATAAATTATTTTGCGAAGTTTGCGCCAAGGGTTTCGATCGACCGTCTCTTTTGAAAAGACACGTGAGAACTCATACAGGTGAGCTAGTGGATTCACTGAGCAAACTATCTTTGAAACCGTCGCACATTTCTCAGAACGGCACTTCGTTTTTTTTTAAGTACACTTCAACAACACTAATTCGAGCATAACTAAAATTCTTCTTCAAAAAAATTACTACAATTCTCCAAACCCCGTATTCACCGAAACACCCCATGAGACTTTTTTCTATTTTCGAACTTGAAACTTATGCTCAAAGTGAACGTTTCGCGTCGATTGAAGACAATGAAAATCAAAGCAATAGCTATACTCCAAGGGCCAATCCAATAGAGTTATCTCAAAAGTGTTTCTAACAGTTACATATCATTTAAAGTAAACTTTGAAGAATACTTTAAAGAAAACGAGTTAATTTAAGTTTATGTAAAAAAAATTTACTTTCGGAAACATTTTTATCCTATTGCGTTCGTATATACACACGTATATGTTATAGGAGAACGTCCTCATGCTTGTACGCAATGTGACAAAGCGTTTTCCACGTCGAGTGCGTTGAACACGCACAAACGGATACACAGCGGGGAACGACCGCACGCGTGTCCAATTTGCGGTAAAACATTCACGGCCAGTTCGAATCTCTACTATCACCGGATGACTCATTCCAAAGTAAAAACAAACCCGAGTCTCATTCGTAATTTTCGTACAGAAAAAATAAAGAAAAATCGCAAAATAACGCCGACAAATTGACACGCGAAATTGTTTCACTCGTCCGAAACTCGATTTTTCCCACCTACTATTAGCCAGTAAAATCAATCTCGAAAACAGCGCGACAAATCGATTGTATATCTTTTTTATAACTTATATGGTATATACTTTACATGGTGACTATACTTAACGGGGACGTGCTTTAGAGGAGCGATCAATGTCATATCACCGATCACTGTGACAATTAACCTCTTTATTAAGAGTACACCACACACTTTCGAATCTTTACCCTGCCATCTTTTTAATTTTTCATAATTTGTATGCAAAAATCGTCATTTTCAAATTGAAATTACTTCAAAAATATAAAATAAATATAAAAAAAAACAAATTTTATAACATTGTAACTTCTGTGTTAGAAGTTATTTTTACAGAAACCTCAAAACCACATTTCAAAATATTATTTTCGAATTTAATAATAAGTGTTTTAAACTGTAAATTCAATCCAAATGTGACAATTTATGTTCTATGTAAGACATTTCATTTTATTAATATTGCCTTTAGACTGAGATAACCAAAAATAATATGACGTCTTTTTAAAATATAAATTATAATTAAACCTGATCAAAACCTGCAATAGTACTTTATCAGGAGATGAAATGTACAAAGTATGCAAAACAATTTAGTTGATAAATAGCCTACCGATATTGTTATACCAAATACACTTATCGATTGACAATACAATTGTCATTTTAGGTTAAACCACACAAGTGTAATACTTGTGACAAATCATATCCAACACCAGGTAACTTGCGTGCTCATATGTCTTCACACTCGGGAGAATGGGCTTACCGTTGCAACAGTTGCAGTCGTGGTTTCAGCAAGAACATTAACTTGGAACGACATACCAAAATATGTCTTAGACATACAACAAAAACATGACCATTTTCTTTTTCGATAACCATAAATCATATCTTATAATGCAACGTAAATAAAAAAAAATATAGCATTTTTATTTAATCTTTTATGATACATCAAGTCTTATTTTTTTACAATCATTTTCCAACTCATTATCTACCTCAATAGAAGCTACAAAATCTCGTTTGTTATTTGAAATTTTGCATAATGATGCTTGAGCATGTGACGAAGTGTCCTGTTTGGTAATTTCTCGGATAACCATAGTAGCATAATTTGATGGAAGCAATGAGAATTCTATGGAAAGCGATTTAAAAGAACCATCTGTAACAACAAAGAAAAAAAAATATATATGTGAAAAATAAACGCAATTTTATCTTTATGAACACATACCTGGTATAGAAGTGAATGGTTGTTTGTTTTCCATTACTTCAATATCTGACAATAACAAATCATCATTTAAGTCATTGTGATTAATGGTGGACCAAACTATATTTTCAGCTTTAGATACAATAGTCCTATAGGTTCCTTTGAGTGAAAACAGTCTAAAAATTGAACATATAGTAAATAGATAATATTTATAAGGCAATAATACCATAAAGAAAATACTAAATATACTATACTTGTTTTTCTTCATTAGTTTTTCAGAAGTCAGTTCATCTTTGGCTAATAAATCAATATACCATTTTCCAATTTCATTTTCAGGATAACGTACATCACAACCTGGTAAGGGATATACCACGTCAAATATGGTATATTTGTCTAAGTTTTCTTCCGATATTGTTTCGACTACTGGAAATTTTTTATTGCTTTCATTATTTTCTTCTTCTTCATCATCAATAATTTCTAAGGGTACATTTTTCATTGCATTATCCTTGAACACCAGATCTCCTATTATTGGATTTAAACCATATTTTTTAATACGTTCTGATACAATTGTATTCCATAATAAACTCTGATAAGAATGCAGATACAATAACACCAAATTTCTAGGGATCTAAAATATTTGCACAAATAAAAACAATATTTAAAAAAATAAGTATCATATGAATATATAATAATAATTATCATACAATTTGAAAAGCATTGACATAAGACTTTGGCCCATTAAAAGCCAATGATCGTATTATTTTGGCTTCAATTGAAAAATTTTTCTTTGACAATTGTTTTAAGGCCATTTTTGGATTTCTCGTCTTCCACCATACTACTCTAGCACGATCAGTATCATTTTCAAAAGCACTTTCCTTAGGTCGTGGTTTTAATATATGTTCAATAGCCTAAACATGAAAACCAAACACATAATTTACAAAATCCAATCTCCAGACTGTTAGAAATGTATATAAGATGTATACCTCCTCACAATTACCACGAGCTAATGCTTTTCCAACAACATACGTTGGGGATACTAATGAACTACCAAACCTTTGAAGTCCATAATAATTAATAAACCCATGCATTTTTAGCATTTCAATAGCCATAGATACATCTTCATCACTTCCTTCAATATTTCTAAAATAACAAATATTAAAAACAACTAATTTATAAATTTAAAATTGTTTAAATATAATATATTTAAAATTATATTCCTTGATTTTAGTAAAATAATTTAGTTTTATAAAAGAATTATACAAATAATTACATAAAACTTTCAATTTCTGTTTTAAATTTTCTTATTTTTATATAAATATAATATTAATATACGTAAAATACCTCAAAACTATGTGAAATCTGTTTCCTTTTAAATCACCTAATTTAAGGCTAGAATGTTTATATTTATAGTTGCCAGTCCATATATTTTTAAAATTCAATTTTGCTACATTATTAGCATTTAATTTTCGAACTGACATCATTTGAGTAGTATTACCTCGTTTATCTTTAGTACCAGCATGTTTAATCATATTCACTTTTACCCTATACAAATTACAAAATAATTATTAATTTTAATACTAATAAAAATCATAAATAAATTATCAATATTTTTTAAAAAAAAAGTTCCGTAATTTTAATTTTTCAAAAATGTCTTCGTTTAAATAAATTACTTTAATATTTACAAATTCATTCTTAAATACTTTTACTTTAATAATTTTTTTTAAAAAATAATTAAAATATTACCCAAATTTCTTTGAAAGAATGCTCACTACATTTGTTGTATCCATATTACATTTATGTAAAGCAAAATGCAAATATTCTGGTCTACTTTTAGGCCATGTTTGTCTGTCTAAAATAAAAAATACAAATAGAAAATAGAAAATTAAATTAAAAAATAGAAATATTGTTTATATTAAATACCTAAAAAAATTATTAATCACAGATTTTAAATTTAACACACATTAATCAGATTTTTATCAACATACACAGTACAGTTTGGACAAAATGTCTATGCTTATTATTTAAAACTGAAACTAACTATCTTTCGTAAACGTGGATAAACTGACAATGATAAAAGCAGATTTATCTTTATCATCTGTCTTGGTGTTAGTAGTAATTCTTTCGCCATACTTGAGTTTTAAAAATGTGTGTATTGACTTCCGCTGTTCCTTACTTAGTCCATCTACCTGAAAATGTATAATTTGTATATTAATATAAAAAAATATTATAACCATATTAAATATACAAACATTACATTGATTCTAATTGGATTGGAACTACGTAATTCTACTAATAAATCAATATCATCTGCATATTTTTCACATAAACCAGATTCATCAATAACTTCTAAACATGATTAATAATTTAATACAGGTATTTAAGTGTTATTACCTTATTGAGAATAAAAATGTTATCATCCTCCCAAATTTTAATTTAAACTAAAACCAATGATTATTGTATTTAACAATAAAAAATTCCGTCAATGTTTAAATAAAATATTTAATTAAAATAATTTTTAAAAGTATACAATCTCAGTAAAATAATAAAATAAGTGTCAATTGATATTGGAAATTAAATTGTTTACTTTGTAAGCTCTAATTTAATTTAATGTAAAAATAAATTTGAGCCTGATAAAATTTAAGTAAAAAATATGCTTTAACAGAAAAAATTTGTTTGAAATTTTACTTTTTTATTTTATCGAAACTGTATACTCATACTAATCACAAAATTTATTTATTAAAATTAGAAAAATTTTTGGCTGACCAAAATATGTACTTTAAAAGAATATTTTTTCCTTTTCTATAATTAAAAAAAATATATTAAATATTACAATATTTCAATTATTAATGGTATATTTAATTATATAATTAATCGTCCATAAATTACAATATAAAATATAAAATAAAAAATTTGGGAGAATGATAAGGCACTAGTAAATATTAACTTCATACCATTTTTAAAACACTCTTCTTTTTCAGGAACTGTAAAACTTGTAAGATACACAACAGACCCATCCAATTCTATTTCGTGTACTTGAAAATCAGATAATCTAAAATTTGTAATTAAACTAAAAATTAAAAACTAAATAAATATATTTGGTTTTGTCTCTTATTTTACCTGTGTTTTAGTATACCAGAAATTCCTGGAGTCTGTGTAGTATATTCCGTAATACCTACATCTTTTTCTTGCAGTCCCTCGAACAATACTTTTTTTGCAGGGCCTAAATACACGCAAATGAATTAAATTAAATTTTGAATATCTAGGGAGTTGATAATTAAAGTATAAATTCATACGCAGGATTTTATTAACTGAATCGTCGACATCATTAAGAGCTATTATTTCTTCAACAGCGCTCATTTTCAAAAATAAAATAACAAATAAATAAAAAAAACGTAAAACTAAACAAATTTAAAATTTTTCAAAACACGAAAAATTATAACTTGAAGTCAAAATTATAAATAAAAATAACAATGTTATTATTATCAAAACGCGGGTTACTCGTTGAAGTATTAAAATTGTTCTAGGTTATACTTGGATATTGGTTATAACTCACTTAGTGGTAACCAAATACACTATGACATGATTACGTAAAATTATCTTAGTCACCAATATGAGATTATTTATCACATAGTGCTGTGTATGGTTTATCAAGGATTTGCTAAACAAATATTAATTCTCATTGGCTTATACTGTCCTGTACCGCCCCTGAATGACATATCAAAAAGATTGTTCATCATTCCTCTGTTTTCATTATCACTATTTCCATTGTGTGTTTACCGTTTTTCCGTGTTATTGTAGGATTCATAAGCGTTCGGACCGTGAATAATTGTTAATCGTCGTCGAAGACGTTCTAAGTTAATATCGGTGAGTTATTCAGTGTCAGAGGAACAATCGGCGGATTTGTTATGTCTTCGATTATATGTTTTTGCAGATCAATCAAGCACGAAGTCTACGCTAACGAAGAAAATATGTCTTCTCTCGACGAGATCAAATTTTTGTACCAAACGTTAAAAACCGAATGGAACAAGAGAAAACCCGATTTCAAACAATGCAATAACATTTTGTTGCAAATCAAGGTAACTTATCACAAAGTTTATATATTAAATAATTCTTATTGTATTACTACATATTTTTCATAATATTTACCATTGCATAAGTATGGTAGTTTTAAAATTCATTCTAGGTCGAAGTTCATTTTCTCTTTATACAGTGTGTACATGCGTGATAAAATTACTTTATTTGTTTATCAAATTTTTAATAAGCTATTAAAACTCATTTAGATATGTTTAATAGATATTAACTCGTCGTTATTAAATTATTGAATTGTGTTATATTATATTATATAAATAAAATGTACAATACTAAATATTCAAACACAACAAAATTATTTTTAAAACATTACTTAACCCTTTTTAATTTAATAATTTAATAGGTTGGAATGACGAATCATACATTTTTACCAACTACTAATGTGGAAGCATCTCAAAAAGAATATCTGATAGCCAGTAAGTTATTAATTTTTATAATAGGACTACTTATTTATTCTAAATTTGATTTTAAAATTTATGCAAAATATCCATGAATATTTTATAATTTTTAAGTATTTTTATAAATATTTAGTTAATTAAGCTCTGCCAAAAATCATTCATATAGTATTTTATGAATTTAAATTTAATATACCACTTCTATTACCTATGCAACATTTTCCAATTGTGTTTCTATTAAAAAAAAATTATCATATATTGAATAATTATTTATAGGAGATATACTAGAAGTTGGAGTTCAATGTAGTATTGCCATACATGACATTCCATCTTTTGAACGATACATGGCCCAACTCAAGTGTTATTATTTAGACTACAAGTATGAAATATTTTTAAATAATACTTTTCATATTTAAAATATTTTATTTTCGCATAGAAATAAATTACCAGATTCCGCAAATCAGTATCATTTATTAGGTTTAAACTTATTGTTTTTACTATCACAAAATCGAGTAGCTGAGTTCCATACAGAATTAGAGCTTCTCCCATATGATATTGTTCAAACGAATACATATATTAGACATCCAGTTGCATTAGAACAGTATTTAATGGAGGGCAGTTATAATAAAGTAATTCAAATGAATTATTTATTTTTAAAATACTTACATTTTAAATAACCGTTATATTTTATTATTATTCAAATTTTAGATATTCCAAGCAAAAAGTAATGTACCGTCAGATACATACAATTTTTTTATGAACATTCTGTCCAATACATTACGGAATGAAATAGCTGAATGTTTACAAAAAGCATACCGAAAAGTATCTATAAATTCTGCTACCAAAATGTTAAACTTCAACAATACTAATGAAATGCACGAGTTTGCTTCAAAGGTAAATGTAATTTATATTGTCATAATTCATTTTAAATTCAAAAAATTGTTTTTTGTAATATTTAGAAAAATTGGGTTTTGGGTCAAGATGGATATTATGTATTCCAACTTGAAGAAGAAAAAAAAGTAGTGGAACCTTTGCCTGCATTACAGATAGCGGATTACGCCATCCACTACGCCAAAGAATTGGAGACAATAGTTTAATTATTTATATTCACAATTTTGTCATTAATTATATTTTAATCATTAAAATTTACTACAATTAAATATAATAAGAAACGGATAAATGTTTAAAATTAAAATAATAGTTTGTATATTTTTTTCATTTTTCGCATAACATATATAAATAATTAAAAATTAAAATTATAACTCAGCATTACCATTATTAAGATTGCAATTTGTTTTACAATGTAAAAAGAATGACCATTCAACTGATCAATGAAAACATAATTATTATTTAACTATGCCTATTTATATTAATACTAAAAAAAAAATTTAACAAAAATACATTATTTTTTTGTAAAATCATATTCTTTCCACATTTCTAAAAATTTCATAGTTTTTTGTAATTGTTCTTCAATTGGTTCTTTCTGCCTTTTTCTCCATGCATTGTGATCTAAATCCATCATACCGCCAATAATTTCCTAACAATAAGAAAGAAAATACTCAGTATCAAATATTTCAAATGATTATAGTTGAATTCAAAATACATTCAGAAATATAATTTACAAAATAAAACATTTATTTATATATAATACACATATAAGTTTACCTCGGCAAAGTTGTTTGGGAATAATTTTTCATCCTCAATAACATGTGCATAACCACCCTGCATTCCAAAATCAACAGCAAAGTATGGCAAACCTTTAGGAACTGCTCTCCGTATATCTTTGCTACTCAAATCCACAACTTTTTTGTTAATAGCCCATTCAGTCTCACATTCAATGATTGCTTTTTTGAAATATATTGGTGCAGTGTCACCAACTTCAATTGGTACTGGAACACAGTTCCAAGTCATGTGAGGCATATTTTGTAGGTACATAGCACTTTCAAAGAATACAATATCTTCATCTTGATCTTTAAACATGTTAGTCAATACTTTTCGAAATACCTAAGACACAGTAATATTTAGGTACAATCGAACACTCTAAGCTTTAAAAATCATTAACATTTTACCTGCATTTCAGTCCAAACATCTTCATCAATATCAGTTGCACATGCGTAATGGTATATTGGTACAATTAAACAATGACCTTCTGTTAAGGATTTATAAGGTGGCAAGCATAGATAACACTATAAATAAATAAATAAATATATATATATATATATATATACATCGTTATTTTAATACTAAATGTATTTTACTAAGTATTAATTACTTTTTCTCCCTTAGCGATAAATAAGTGTTTTAACATTTCTTCGCTATCAAAGCAGTAACGACAAGAGTTTAAAATTTTTTCAGTACGTTTGTGCTCATCAATTGCATATTTAACTTCTCTTTCAGATGCTTTAACAGATCGTTTTTCTGATGCACGTTCAACAAATACATCATCTTCATCATCTCTAGCATTAACCTAAAGCGTTTAATTAAAATGAAATAAAGTTAAAGATATAATATGCTAAATAATAAACACAAAGGTGTTAAAAATAATTTTATTAACCTTATTACTCAAAATAAATCTTTAAATGTTTAAACTACAATATAAAAAATGAAATTAAGTTATATTTTTTAAATTGTATAATATTAACCTTTCTAGACAATTTTACAAACTCCATATTACTGTCTTCTGCTGTACTAGTCATTTCCTTTTCAAACTAAAACAAAGATTTTATAATAATCACCAAAGTCTATATTTTATTTAAATAAATTTTATTAAAACACTTACCATCGATTTTAATGAATATTTGTCATCATCATCAAAATATCTTACTCTTTTACCATCTTCATGGGTTAATACTTTTTCTCGTTTTTTCTTTCTACTATCATTTTTATCACTCTGAACTTGTTTAACTGGATAACTAAAACCTTTGGATGAAGTTCTAGTAAGTAACACAAATTCTTCTTTTGGTTTTGTTTTATTAAATTTATTATTTAATGAAGCATAATTCCGTGCCGAATCCAGCTTCTGCTTAAGTTCTTCAGCCAATTTCTATAAAATGGGAATAATTGCAATATATAATTTATTTAAATACAATTAGATATACTCTATTAAGTACATTTTAAACCCTTATTTTTTATATATTTATTATATATTTTATATATAATTACATAAATAAACACAAAATATTTTTAGTTGTATAAATAATATAATTTAATAATTTAAAAATGTAAAAAAAATTAATAAAATTTACTAAATCCAATAATTGCTACAAATTAAATTTAAATGTTAAGTATTTATAATTATTTCAACAAATATTAAAACTATATAATATAAATAATTTTACCTCAATTTTAGTTTATTTTGTGTTTCATTTATATTTTTGAAATACAAAGAGAATTATTTAGCAAAGTTAATTAGCTTAAAATATGCAATATTTAAAATATAAATGATAGCTACAAAAAAAAAAAATGGAATTATATTTTATGAATGTTGTACTCAAAAAATATGTAATGTAGGTTTTAAATAAATTCCTTACTGTATTTCCCATCAGTTCTGCTTTTATTTGTTTAGCAGCAAGTGCATTTAATTCTGAATCTGTTAAGATGGTTTCAAAATGTTCTTGGTGTTCTTTAGTTTTTTCATTGATATCTAAATATTTCTCATACTCTAACTCTTCTTCTTTATATTTGTCGTCAATTATTTTATGTGTTTCTTCAGATTTTCTGTGTTTACTATTACGTTCTCTTTTATGGTCATATTCTTTATAATGTCTATCTTTATCTTTTTTTCTTTCGTCTTCAAATTCTCTGTTACGTTTATCTTTATCTCCTTTTCTATCATATTCACTATGCTGCTTGTTTCTGTCTTCTTTTTTTTCTTCATTGTAGTCTTTATAATGGCTATTCTTTTCTCCTTTTTTTCGATCATATTCTCTATGCCGTTTATGTTTTTCTTCATCATCTTGCTTTTTAGTATAATTTTTATAATCATCTCTTCGATCATGTTTCTTCCACGATTGATAAGATGATTTTGTATAATTTGACGGCTGAGGGTTATTATAATTATAATCGTCATCATCATCTACTTTAGGTTTGAGGAATCCTTTATGACTACTTAACGGCTTTGGAGGTGGAAGACCAGTACCTCCATTTTTCCAATATGGATTTAGTTCTCGATCTGACTGACCTGGCTAAAAGTAATGTAAAACTTTATTATTATAGATAAACATAAGTATGAATGTAAAAAATGCTAATATACTTTTTCCATTCTAGCTTTAGCATCTTCTAAATCTTTATTCTTCGAGCTGACGTTTTTTTCAATTTCTGTAGATGTATTACATATAAAATCCATCCAATTATCAGTTTCTTCTTTTGGTTTGACAAAAACCTCTTTGTATGGCGATTTCTTTGCATTTTTCTCAACCCATTGATCATCATTAGATGTTGAACTGCTGGATGATGATGATCTCTAAATAAAAACATACATTAATGTAACTTGATTTTTAAAACTCTTCAAATTTTGATCATTCAGTATTTTATTCAAAATTTAAAAGTAAGATTACGTTTGAATTAAATTTTATGGGTTCAAAATGATTGATTAATTATAATTAATTAATTATTATACAATCACATAGACCTTATATCTAGGCATTAAAAAGATATATGATTATATATTTGTTATTATATTTTTGTATATTATATATTTTACAATATTTTTGAAAGTTTAGTTTAGAATTGAAAATAGTAAGAACAATTAAATTTGATCACTACTTACATATTTTTTCTTCTTGTTGGTTTTTTTCTTATGTTCCTTTTTATGCGATTTTTTCCCCATCTTGAAGATTGCTGTTTACCGATATATTATTATTAATTTCCAACTGTAATCTTCTGTGCTCTTGCCGTTCAATGTCTTTAAGGACACCTTCGTGCAACTTAATCAAGTCGTCTTGTTGTTGGTAGTGTACAAACGCAATTATACACGATGATGCAATACAAGAAAGTCCAAATACTACTTTAGATGTTGTTGACATATTATAAGAAAAAATAAATGGTTTTATTCCGATTTATCGTTTTTGGACAAGCATAAACTGAGTTGAACAACTTAAATCACAAAAATGTGTACATTGTAATTGACAAATGTCACCAATTTAAGTTATCATCCCGATTTAAGTAATCATTGTTATCAGATAAAAAACCAAATACAAACGCCAACGCATTGATAACACAATTTTAATATAAAAAATTTGTTTTTAAATAACGAAATGACATTTTTTTAAATTTATTACCATTAAAAATGTATTTAATAATAGAATTCGACGTATTTTTATTTATTCGTAAAAAAATGTCCTTAAGACCATTTTCATATTTAATTGTTATGTTTACAAAACGGAAACAAGGTGCACACATAGCATTGCCCATAAAAGGAAATGTTCACCTGTTGTTTCATAATATTTAAACCCACGGCATCAAAGCGTTTTGTTAAAAGTTCACACTTCAACAGTATTTTTGTATGTATCAACTACAATATAGCTATGCTTTCGTTACGCATTCGGTTAGTGGATGATGGAGTGACGAAGACAATGCAATTTGACCCGTCTACTACTGTGTTTGAAGCTTGTTGTCAGATCAGCGGGAAGATATCTGACCATCTGTCGGAGTACACTTTATTTTTAGCTGATGAAGATTCCAAAAAAGGCTTATACCTTGAACCAACACGGAACTTTGAGTATTATATATTGCATAATGGAGATTTGCTTGAATATCGTAAGAAAATTCGTACCCTTAAGGTAAGAACTCTCGATGGAACATTAAAGACATTAATGATAGATGACACTCAGCCTGTTGCTAATCTCATGGCTATGATTTGTGCTAAACTGGGCATAACCAACTATGATGAATATAGTTTAGTACGCGAATTTCCTGAAGGTGATGAGAATAATGTAAATGTGGGTAATTCAATTAAAAAAGATAATAAAATGGAACACTTGCGCAAAAAATTAAAGACAGATGAGGACATTAATTGGATTAATCCAGGAGCTAGTTTACGAGAACAAGGCATTGATGAACAAGAAGGAGTTTTGTTAAAACGTAAGTTTTTTTTTTCAGATGGTAACATTGATACGCATGACCCAATTCAATTAAATTTATTATATGTGGAAACAAGGGATGCTATTTTGAAAGGTACTCATCCTGTTACCGAAAATCTTGCCATTCAATTAGCCGGTTTACAGACTCATGTTCAATTTGGTAATCACGATGAAACTAAACATAAATCTCCATTATTAGATTTGAAAGAGTTTTTGCCCCAATCTTACATGAAAATCAAAGGTATTGAAAAAAAAATATTTAATGAACACAAAAAATATTTTGGTTTAACTGAACTTGAAGCTAAAGATTTGTACACTAGAACTGTTAGAGCACTTCCAACATACGGTGTTACATTTTTCTTAGTTAAAGAAGAAATGAAAGGTAAAAATAAACTTGTACCTAGAATTTTGGGAGTTACAAAAGACTCCGTATTACGTTTGGATGAACGAAGTAAAGAAATATTACAAAACTGGCCATTAACTAGTGTTCGACGTTGGGGTGCTTCTCCTCAAACTTTTACCTTAGATTTTGGTGATTATTCTGATCGTTATTATTCTGTACAAACTACTGAAGCTGAACAAATACTGCAATTAATTTCTGGTTATATTGACATCATTATGAAGAAGAAAGAAGCCAAAGAACATTTTGGGATTGATTCAAATGAGCATTCTACTGTGATGGAGGATACAGTTAGTCCACTAAAAGCAATCGTCATAGAAAGTAATGGTCAAAAAGTAAAAACTGAATCAGTTGCTAAACCTGCTGTTCTTAGGGTTCCACAAGAACCAACAACTTATATGACTGGATATGTTTCTGAAGAACAGTATTCTTCAATAGAAATTACCTGTACTGAAGCTATATCGGGAGTTTTAGAAGATCTTGATACCACTATGTCGGAAAATAATAATTTGGAATTGGAGGTTAATAAGCAAAAGTTTTCAGATTACCGAGAAAATATCTTGAAGACTTCTAAAACATTAGTAGAAAATACTAAGTCATTAGTAGCAGGTGTTGGAGGAGCTAGAGAACAATTGGACGAGTCTTCAAAAAATGCAGTATCAACAGTGATACAACTTGTAGAACTTGTAAAATCTGGTGCAGCTTCATTAGATGATCGTGAAGTTCAAATTATGTTGATTAAAGCTGTAAAAGATGTTGCTAGTTCACTTGGAGAACTCATTAGAGGATGTTTTGATACTCCTTCCATGGATGAACTAAAAGATAAAGCAAAAGTATTGGTCACTAATGTCACTTCTTTGTTGAAAACTGTGAAGTCTGTAGATGATGAACGTACAAGAAATACAAATATAATAGAATCAACAGTTGAAGCAATTGAAAAAGATTTGCAAGGGGATACATGTATAACAAATTGTGAAATAACAACGGAAGAAATTATTCAGTCTGCAAAATATATTGATGAAGCTACCAAAAATTTGTTAGATATTGTTTATAGAGGAAAACCAAAAGATGTGACTGATGCTGTACAAGAAAGTCGAAAATCAGTTAATGAGTTATTAACTGCTTGTCAAGGAAAAAATTTAAATGAAAAAGTGTTGGACGCTGGACGTCAAGTTGCTGAAGAATTCAAAACATTTTTAACAACAGTTTTGGAAAATACAAAAAGACCAAGCACCAGTACAAAACGTGTTTTGGAAGAAGTATCACATAATTTGTCTTCAAAAGTCCATTATTTGATAACAATTGTTGAGCACATTGAAACAATAGAATATCATTTATTAGATTCAGCAACTTCAATAGATACAGCAGTCAAAAAACTTGATACAATACAACCTAGGCCTTATGAATTTAAAGTTGATGAAACTTGCTGGAAATCTGACGAAGTTATTTTAGAAGCAGTTAAATCAATTGCAGCCGCAACTTGTGCATTAGTTAAAACAGCTTCACTTGCACAACATGAAATAGGAGTCGATGAAGGAGTGGATGGCTTAGTGTATGCAGCTAGAATGGTTGCCACTGCGACTCATAGTTTGGTTGAATGTGCACGTGAAATTATTGAAGGTTTATCAAGTGAAGACAAACTTATTTCTGCTGCAAATCAAGTAGCTTCTTGCACAACACAACTTTTGGTTGCTTGTAAAGTGAAAGCAGATCCAAATAGTGATGCTACTAAGCGACTTCTAGCTTCGGGTAATGAATTAAATTAATTATTTCTATGTTAAAAAATCAAATTAATGTTTTTTTTTTCATATAGGTAATGTAGTGAAACGTGCTACTGAGAATGTAGTCCGTGCAGCTCGTCAAGCCATGAAAACAGATGAAATCAAGAATCTCATATTAAATAAAAGAATGGTCGGCGGTATGGCACAAGAAATAGATGCTAGATCAGACGTGTTAAGAATTGAAAGAGAACTAAATGAAGCAAGAAAAAGATTAGTGGTTATTAGACAGGCAAAAAATAAAAGTGTAGATAGTTATTAATATTATATAACAATGTTAAAAATTGCCTTAAAATAATAAGTATAAAAACATGTAACATAATTGTAAGTACTTAAAATAATTTATTACTCAAAAAATTAAGAATAAAAACAACTTTTATGTATCAAAATGTATGAATTTTTTTTTACTTGAAATAGTTAAGACAATTTTTACAGTATTATTTTTTGTTGAAAATACAGTAATTTTGTTAAATTATTATATTAATTATCACTAAGTCAATATTCAGTAAAATATATAATTATACATACAATTAATGACTATTAACATAAGTAAAAATATAACATTGAAAATATTATTTACACATACAATAATTTATATTTACAAAATATAAAACGAATGAATAATGAATTGTTTACATTTAATATAATTTAAACATTCCATTATATTTAATTATAATTTTTTTTTATGTATTAACAATGTTAAATATTAATATATTTTTATATTTTTTATTTTGTTTTTATGATATATCTATGATTAAACCAACTATATAGAATGTTTCGAAAATGTTATCAATTCTTTTTTAAACCATGGTTTTATATTAAACAGATAGTTTTTTTATTTTGTATCCATTTTACTTATACATATCAAAAAAATACAAAATCAATAAAAATATCAAAACTTTAAAATTGATGAAAACTACACCATATGTACAGTTAATTCATGAATATAACTATTAATGTATATTTAATATTAATAAATGTTTGTTATCAAAATATTTTCAAAATCCATTTCATTTATTATTTTCAAAAATAGAATATTTGTATGTTGTGGTTCGTACTATTTTTTATTCCATCAATACCTTTAAAATTACGTAATTGATAATTTTATAACTAAATAAAAAAAATATTTTATAAATTATTAATACGATCTTAAAACGAAATAATTAATAGTTTTCATATCATATAAATTATGTTTATTTATACATTGAAATGTCTGGAATCTAAAGTTATTCTAAAACTGAATATAAGTACTTATTCCGTATATATGTTCAAGTATATATTTTTGAACTATTTTGATTAGTAATTGGAATACCAAATTAAAAGTATCTAAATATTCTACCAGTGTCTGTTTTGCAATTTTTACTATTATTTCTTATTTTTTCAGTAATTATAATTACAGATTTTCTATTCTGTTGCGAACAGTAGATGATTTTAGACAGTGGCAAAGTGCCAAAAATAAGGAAAGGAAACCTAATATATGTATTTTACACCACCGCCTCACAACTTGTCTAGCGTGCCAATGGTAATTCTAAGTTTTGCCCAAAATGGCGTTATCTTACGTTATTTTATCACTTAATATTATCTAAATCCAAATCCAAAAATAAGTAACTATTAATGATAACGTTAGTAAAGTTTAGTTATTGTGTTTTATAAAGATTTTTTCAATTTTTAAAATATATTACACAGTTTACAGGACGTTA
This sequence comes from Geopemphigus sp. TES_GeoC_2020, assembly GCA_025469175.1. Classification (NCBI taxonomy): domain Eukaryota; kingdom Metazoa; phylum Arthropoda; class Insecta; order Hemiptera; family Aphididae; genus Geopemphigus; species Geopemphigus sp. TES_GeoC_2020. Next base: position 99,252 of record JAIPRN010000104.1, read on the forward strand.
TTATTTATTAATTTATTAAAATGCATAAACATTTGTTTTAATAATTACATTTATTGTTGTGTTTACTTTTTATTTTTATAGTATAATTTTTTTTTTACTATATTTTATATAATACAAATTTGAATATAGATCAACAATTGTGTATTGATATTTATCTGGTATTTATTTTAATTAAGTAGTTATATTTAGTTATGGAAAAAAAAACTAAAGGGTCTAGTCAAAAAAAGAATCTAGCCAAATTGCAAAGCATGAAGTTGAATGATTGCAGAATAATGATATTGAAGTTGGTGGACAAATTACTCGATGGTATTAAATTAATTTTATAAATTTCAAAGTTTATCAAGATGTTTGATTATAATTTTTGTTTATTGGTCAATAGCAACAAGTATGATGTCTAATTCTCCATCAATCAAAGAACAATGGTCTATACATTTGGTAATAGTCAATTTACTATCACAAATCAATCAGTTAGAAGCAGAGTTTGATTTGAAGCCTTTATCTCAAAGGAATGATCAGTCTATTGAAAAATTAACTAAATGGGCTATAAAAAATGGTGCTATCCTTAATGGAGTAGAAATTCACCGATTTGAAAATTACGATTATGGTATGAGAGCCAATAAAAACATTACTGTTGGTGATAAACTTGTTATTGTACCTAGATCATTAATGATGACTGAAGAAAATATTTCATCATCTCCTTTATGTAAGATTTTAGTTCTATATAAATTGTTGATAATTATGTATTTTCTCTGATTGTAATTATTCTATATAGTATAATATATTTTTAGGGAAATTGCATTCACAAGATGTAATGCTGCGAAATATGCCAAATGTTGCTTTAGCAATTTTCATTTTGGTTGAATCTTTACGTAAAGATAAGAAAAGTTTTTGGTATTCATATTTAACTACTTTACCAATGACATACACAACACCATTTTATTTTGATGTAGCTGATTTAGAAGCTTTGAAAGGATCACCTGCATTTGGTATTATCTTAGCTATATTTTGTTAAAAAATTTAAGTGTACTTATATTTAACTGTTCTTTTAAATATATAAATACAATTATCTCAATAAGACGAAATTTTAAATTAGTTGTAATTGGCAAATGTTATTTTATTTAATGTATTCAACTTTTAGTTAAATATATATTTTTTATGTATTTTAGAAGCAGCATTGAAGCTTAATCGAAGTATTGCTCGACAATATGCATATTTTAAAAAACTTTTTCAGGTAAATATATAATTATTATTTTTATTTAATATACTACATCTTGGTTGCCAATAGATTTTCTAAGTAATAAAGCCAATTATAGTTCTAACAACAATGAATAATAACTATAACAAACCATCATTTTTCCATTGCATTAAACAATTATTGAATTTCGTTAAAATTAATAATATTTAATAAAAATAAAATAACTATTTACAACAGAAATATAATTATACCCAGGGTCAACTATATTTATACTCTCTTGTGATATTTTATTTCTTTATAAAGTGTAGAAGAATGATGAAGTAAAAATTTTAAACGATTAATTTATAATTTAAATTATATTATTTTTAGGTGTCCAATGATCCGGCCAGTGTAATATTAAAAGATACATTTACTTATGAATATTATAGGTAAGTTAAATTATATTTATTATTTAGTTATAGTTTTATTTGTGTTAATAAATTTTAATACTATTTTATAAATATAGTTACTAAAATTGTAATATATAAAATTTAAATTTAAATTCAAGATTTTATATTAAACAATTTGCATGTTTTAAATATTTATATATATATATATATTGGTTAAGTTCAATTGTATTGTTATTGTTGCAGATAAATATTTAATTTTTTACCTTATTGAATTAAGTAATAGATTGGATGTATTAAGGCCTTTATTTAATAACTATAAATCTATAATTAGTTACTAAATTTTTCATTATCATAATTTAATTTATGCAATAAACTTAATATAATAATATAGGAACAAGTTGTTTTATTTAATAAATAAATAATGCATTTGTTTAATAAAACATTCAACTATCGTTTATTTTAAATTGCACATGTTTGTAGTATAAATTTAACAAGATTAAAATAATTTAAATTTTTGTCCAAATATGAATGAATTTGTAACAAAAGTCAGTCATAACGGAATGTTTTTCTTAGTGTTCTCCACAAATAATATTGACGATTGGCTGCAGTTGTATGAGCATCAATATGTCCTCCATATCCATCATAGTATTGATCCTGACAATGTTGATCCATAACAGGACTAGTGCTTCGAGCACTAGATCGAAGATCTGGATCGTGGTGTAGATTATGTTGACAAAACACAGATTTTTTTCTTAATATCCGTTTTTTTTGTCTCATTCTACATGATATTAGCAATATAAAAAAGCCTAAGACTGCTATTGCCAATATAGCAGCACTAGCTATAATAGCCGATTTAACGGCTACTGGCAATTTTTTCATTTCAAAACGACGATATACCAAATTATTATTGTCATCGATATCTTTGTTTTTTTCTCCATAACTTTGGTATTTGTCTAAATGATTTGTGTCTTGAATGAATAACACTTGTGATGGTATAGTTGGTGTTACAAGTGACCTTGGCGTAGTTTTTATAGTAAAATCAGGCATGCTTTCAAAAAGACGTGGTTCTCGTTCAGGCGTTTCTAAAATAATTCGAGTTTTTGGGGTCTTTGATACAAATGAAGTTGGTTCATTTTCTTGATGGTTTGCATTTACTGTTGTATAGGTAGTTGTTGTAGGAAAACTAAATACTTTTTTTTCTTCAAATATCGTATCTAATTTAATTTTACCTATTTCTTCTACGTATTCATCTTTTTCTGCATTTTCAATGTTTAAATGCTTAATTTTTATGGGTGATGTAGAAACACTTGTACTTTCAGAATCGTGTTTATTTTCCATTTCAATTTGAATTGGCAACACCTTTGATTTAATATTATTAATCTTTATCTCTTGTGCAAGTTGTGATATATTTTGTCTATTGTATTCATTTTTTTCTTGTTCATCTTGTTTTGTTTCATTTGAAATTGTAGATTGTATAAGTGTTTGATTAGTTAAGTTTTTGGTATTATCTTTCAACATTTTTAAGTCATTTAATTCTTTTGTTTTTAGTGTAACTTTGTTATTTTGTGCTAAAAGTTTTGTTTCGATTAAATAGTTTGTGAAATTTTTTATATTTTCTGTAACTCTTGGTTCATCGGAAATTACGTCTATCGAATCATCTTTTGTTTCTATTAATTCTTGATGCCTTTGACTAGAACCTCGTTCTCTGTGCTGTAAAAGTTCCTCTAAAGACATATTTCTAAGATTCAATACATTTGATAATAATGTTGAACCTGTTTTGGTTTTCAATAAACTCAATATTTCGTCCTTAACTTTCGGTATAGTATCCGATTTCAATTTAAATTCATTATTATTACTATTCGGCTGTTCTTTCATTATTTTCGTTAGTGCCTCATCATTAAATTGATAATCTTCTGTACTATTTAAAGATTCTTTTAGAAGTGCATCTTCTGCCATTTTAAAGCCTGGCGGAAGTAATGACGAAGGCAATTGCTCTTTTATTATAATAATTTTCGATTTGGGAGTTGTTATTTCTCCCGTAGTTGTATTTTGTGTTTTTAAACGCCGTCTTATCACCGCAGATGTTGGTGGTAGGTTATTATTTATTGGCCTTTTATGCAATACTACCATGTCGGCACGTGATGAATTTGGTTTTTTAGATAGCCCAATTTCTCTATGATTATAATGGATATTACCATTATCTTCAATCAATTTCTGTGTTGAATATAATGTTGTAATCGTACTCGTCTTTAGTGGTGTAGTGGTAGTTATAGTTGTAATTGTAGTACTTTTTGGAGTGGTCGTTGTTGCTGCAGTAATAGTATTTGCGGTTATTGATGTTGTTTTAAGTGGTTTCCATTTTTCTTCTTCGATCGTGGTTATTGGTTCCCATTGTTTAACATCTTCGATCTTTGTTTTATTTCTCCAATCAGCTGGTCGACGAATAAGTTTCCTCCGCGGTAAAATATTCTCTTGTTCTGCGTTTCCTTCGATTAATGGCCTACGTTGTATTGGTCTCCTTCGTCTCTTTATAGGCCGCCTTCTAACATATCCTTCTGCATACTCCGGTTCTAGTGATTCTTGATACGGTGCTGGATTACTCAAATCTTCTTCATACGCGTGCGTCGATGACCTCGGACGTTTGCGACGACGACGTCGTTTACGACGAGGTTTTCTTATTGGAACTTCAGATTCGAGTTCTGATGGTCTATCTGTCGGAAATGGCACTTGACTTTCAACTATATCAGACGAGGCTTCATCAATATTTTCTTCGAGTTCAAACTCATCATTGTCACTGTTAGTTTCTTCGATGTCAATTGTATGGTTCTAAGGAATAAATATTATATAATTTCTCCTAATTACATTTACGTTTTCATAAGGATACTTACATTAGATGTTTCTTGATTGTATGTGATAGGTGATTTTAGATCTAATTCGTCTTCATTTTCAATACTGTAGACAATCGTGATGAGATTAAATAGTAAAGTGCCGCTTAAAATAATCCAAATAACATTCTTCATTTTTCTGAAATAATACGAATAAATATTTGTGTTCAATTACGATATAATATTGTCCGTGTAATTTTGATTTTAAAATTGTATTGAATTATAATTGGTTAGTAAAGGATAATTTATTTTTGTTTTAGTCTTAAATACAGTGGAAGTAATTAAAATTAATTACTTATCTTAAATAATTCAAACTTCGTCACTCTAAATGTAATAATATAAAATATCAATTTTGCGACAATAGTGTAATATATCAATGATTTAATGACTTATTTTGGATTAAATTACAATATACTCTAGTGATTACACGTCAAATAACTTAAAAAAATGATTGATGGTCAGTCGAATAATAATTGCGAACTTGAAAAAAATACTTTCACTGTCTAAATCGTATGCATTTGAAAATCAAATAAATGAAACTCATACAGCTACTCAATGCTAGTTCATTGTTATCGTGTGTTTATCACGCGAGACATATTTTAGTTTCATAGTTCTCTGAATTTTATTGTATGGAAATAATAAATAATATCAAAAATAAATTATAACAAAATGAGTTTATGTGGTTTTTGTGTAATTATTAAGTGTTTCCATATTTATATTAGCCCCAATCACACGAAATATTCGTATGTGTATACCATTGATTTGATTAAATTTACTTCTAGTTCCCACTCAATTAATCTTCACGAATATGATATAACAGAAGTGAAACTAATCTTTGTATGGCCATTTCAAACATTCTTCGAAATAATTATGAGTCGTAGTTGTGATATTTGTCGTGTCTTTATATAGTTTTCACGGTGGATTAAAATCGGATTGAAAATAGAAGAAACGTCTATTATCGTTATAAAAGTGTAATATTATCCCGATCATTGTATATCTTTTTATTTTCATTTGTCAATAGAAAATTTAAACGATTTATAATTTCACTCGGTAATATTGATATAACTAAACATCCATAATAATAATTAATTACTTTTGGAACTTTTTTCCATTTTTACAACAAATTTTTTGGTATTTATAAATTGTATGTTAGTTTTTACGTTTTATTTTTATTTTAATGCCATAAAAATATCATATACAATCCCTATTTTTTCAATCGAATAACAATAACCTAATTACGAGTATGACTCAATACCATATGTTCATAAAACAATTTCAACGACTTAAAAATTAATTTTAAATTTCGCAAAGTATATTAACGAGCGCAACATTTTCTATAAATATAATTATACAAAATATATATTCGACGATTCTTTATAAAAAGAAACATTTTGAATACTCCACTATTTCTTGTATATATTCTATACAGTTTATATAGATTAATAATACTGCATAAATGAAAATTTTGTTCCATAAATATATTAATCACAATACGTACATAATTACATTATGTATACCAAATCTTATATATTTACTGACTATTACAAATTATATACGAATATTTCCTTTTTTTTAATGAGGCTTAATTACTATTTTGTTTTGTTATTGATATAAGAGAATGTATACTTTAATACATTTCACGAAGTTAAGAATTTGCACTATTGAAGCGTGTCTTAACACTTGTAATCTATTACATAACTCGTAATTGTTACGGTCTAAAAGAAATGAAACAATTTAAAAAAACTCTAGATCACACGTGATATGGAGATAATCCAGTTAAAAATTAAAATACAATGTACAATAAAAACAGTGCAAAAAGAGAAAGTAATTGCGACTGGGTATTTAGAAGTAGATACAAAAATGAATTCAACACTCACCAGGAAATGGTTCAATTCGTATAATTGTGATTAAATGGTACTATTGTTTTGTATTTCGTTGTTGATTATAAAACACACCTTTTATTGTACGAATTTAATAAATTATAGGTTATTAAGTAATAATTCTATCAAGTTATGTATAAATATATAACTTAACATTTCGACTGTTGACGCTGAATTCATTGGCGAAAGGGTAAAATAGGTAAAAATAAAATAAATTCTTGGCACTATAACACGTATCGATAATGTGTCAAATAAAAACATCCTGTAGAAAGTTTTATCGTTTTAAAATTAAAATGTCAGTTATTTTATGTGTATTAATAAAAATGTAATCGTTTTCTTCTATTTTAAATTTATCTTTTTTATAGAAACACGTTTAGACTAAAAACTGTTATACAATTTTTGTAGGTGTTTTCAACCATAATTTATTTTAATTTTTAAGTTTTTATTACATTTCTATATTAGGTTCATGTAGACTTATGAGATTTTAAAGATGTCTATTATTTATAAAATTAAATACAATAATTATCAAACGTTTGATGAACATATATATGCATCTTAATTTCGGTCGGTAAATGTGATGAAATTTTTAGTAAATGGTTAATTATTTTATTTTACATTCAATGCCGTTTATCTTTCATTACTTTTTTTGTTATTGTTAAGTATATGTTTGAATACTTAATATAGTTTTATATTAATCATGTCGTAAAGTAACGATGAGTATACTTATTAAATATAACTTTCGAAGTGTTCTCTTGTTAAGAAATTATATCTATTATTTCAATGAACATCAACACTGTAACCGTAATATTTCATACTTAAGAGAAAGTAATAGTCTCGTCCATTTTATTAAACTAAATACAACAGATTACAAAGTCACGATAATAAAACAAGAACCAGAGAACCGGATCCAAACTGGATTAGTATTAATCGTTGCACTTAAACTACTTTTCTCCACGTTTGAACATCTTCCTTCGAACTATTAACCTATATATTTTAATAAAATACTTCGATTAAATTATTTATTTATATATATTTGTGTGTATTTTTATGTGTATATATTTGGGACCATGAATTGTCATCGTGATTTTTTACTTTTGAAAAATATTATTTTAATTTTACTATTTATATACACAAACGTAAAAAACAGAATCCTAACAGATGTAAATAAAAACGTATTGATTACTGTTTTAAAGTAATATGTGTGTTAACGCGCTTTCAAGTAATAATTATGCTCCAAAAGTTTTATATAACTCCATATGAAGCTACTAAATAATATATTGAATACACACGAATGTATTATACATTAGAAGACCGTTTTTCGAATTTTCCTTAAATTATTAAAATGTTTATGAAAAATTAATAATATTACGTGGTGGTTGACTATTACTTTTAAAATAAAATAACAAATATATTTAGTACATATATTATCTCTGTATTTTGGCTGTATTTTCGTAGATAACCATTTAATGCAATATTTCATAATACATAGTATAGAACGTAAATACATTTTGTGTACAAATAATATAATACTTATAAATTATTACAAAATATTTTCGGATATCTTATTACTTTTAAAACCTAGTTTTCTCACTTTAAACGTCTACATAATATATTATTTACTTACTATAACGTAATTTGAATTGAATTACATTTTTAATAAACAAAAAATTCGTGTATAAATAAATTAACTTTCTAGTTGCTTAAGAACACATATTTAATTTTTACCCATATAAAATAGCATATATATATATAGTATATATTTTGTTTGTACGTGATATGTAGTCATTGCTAACATAGAAAATATACTTATTCAAAATATGATATAACTAACGCGATGAATAAGAATGAAGTACATATATAATATCAACGTATATTTTGGTTTTACGTATATTAGTGTGATACCTGAATATAGTCAATTTCATATTGACGTAGGTATATAAACTAGTATTTAAGAGAAAGTCGTCTATAATATGGCATTTTGAAAATGTCAATTTTACACTTATCTAATGAATTTTACATTCGGAAGCAGGCCCGAGTGATTTATTACACAGTTGACACTAGATTATTACTCAATATATTGTATTTATCTCAGACAAAGCGTGATCAGTTGAATACGATAATTAGTGTGAAACCAATGAACCCTCTTAATCTTATAAAATTTGCACCTTTCTAAATAACGCCCAGATACAGACTTCAGTGGTTGAATTGAAATTGAATTCTCGAAGGTTTTTTTAGTATTGAGAAACTATATATATTAATATAGATATTTATATAGTAGTTTCGAGTTTTGTACCAGAAAATAATAGGGCATAGGTCGTGCGGACTTCACGGCGTGTTGGACCTCGCTCTCTTTTCTCGGTTATTTATTTTTCACATCAATGAAACCAAAATATTATTGCTCCTAGCATGTTATTATTACTACAAACACGCATATGCTTTCGAATATAGTACGATGTAATTATGTAGCGAGTGTATTTTTAAATAAAAAGTCGATTGTTATCAGAAATATGTAACAAAAATAAAAACGTTCCCAAATAATTTTGTTATATAAAACTATTTTATACATTTGAATTCCTAAGGCTATATGATCAGATGAAAGTAATGACTTATAGTTTGTATAATATTGTATGCTTGCTTGTACAGTCTCAATCCTTGATGTAGATACTCCTGACCAATGAAACGGTTAAATATTATAACAAAGACAATTTTCTATCATTTTTAAACGTGTATTAGAAAAAAAAATTGGAATATATCAATTTTATATAGATATATTTTATGCGTAATGTGAGTAATATCACATTAAAAGATATAAACTTAAAACGAAATTTAATGCATTTTACTAAAATAAATATAAAACTATTTGTCGATTGTATCATTGTAAACTATGAAATGAATGAAATTGAACATAAATTAAATATTATACGTTTATTTTAAAAATTTTCCTAATTAATTTTTCAAATTTCTGAGTTATATTTAATATCTTATATGTATATTTATTTTAAAAATGAAATTGCTTTAAAATAAAACAAAATGGATTTCCCAAATTTAAAAATTTACTTATAGTTCTTTAAATTTTTAAGTCTGATTGTTTTAATCAACCATAAATACTTTCTGTTAAAATTAGACGTATTAATTTGACAAATTTTCAATTATTATTATTTGCAATTGTTGAGAGAAATTATAACAATTATTTCTCCTATATTTCTATACTCCCAATTAAGTATTATAACTAACAAAAATGAAATAACATAACATAAAAACTAATAAGAGGCATTTCTTGCTTCACTTAGAATTAAAAATTGTACGATTAAAGTCGACCGCAGTCCAGAAATAACAATCCATAATAGACACGCATCAGAGGTGTTTTATGATCATTTTTTGTGTACGCCATATTTACATATTTGTATTGAACAGTTGTTTATATTTAAATTGGAACCCTTGACGAACTGTTTTCCTAATATTCCTAATAAAATACTGACGGATATTTGCTTAAAACAAATTCAGTACATAATAACACGTAGCATCCTATAATATACTATTTATATTTTCCTCTCTATATTTCATTTTATTTTCCATTCTATCATCGTAATTTGCGTTTGTTTTTTATTACTTTGTCCCACGTGAAATTTTTAATTATTTATACTATAACGCGCGTATGCATCATATCGATTCGAGCTTTGTAATTTTAAATCAAAATTACATTCGATGTTTATTCCGTACACAAAAGTCGTACGGTGTTCGAAGAATTTAAAATATACCTCCAGTATTACTATATTATAGACGTAGCGGTCTAAAATATTTTTGAATCGTTGCTTTATTGTACACCTGGCCGCGTATATTATTGTGTGTACCAATTATTGTTATATTTTCACGCAGTCCGATTTCTATACGCGGTGAAATGATGACCGGCGCAATCGCCTGAAAACAACCCGTTTACGCGTGCAGTAATTTATGCAATTCTTTTGACAGTTTTAATACGCGTGTAAGTGTATATCTTTACTTTCGTGACGTTGTTCGAAGACAGATACTATATACATACATATATATACATACACGTGAAATACACACATGGAGCAATGTTGCTGTAAGTATGGGAGAATATTCACGTAGTACATACCTATGTACACGCTCGTGAAGGCTCACACACACACACGTTATTATTATTATTATTAAACTATTATTTCCCAAAACCGTGCGAATTTGTAATGAACGTGTAATTTCGGTATAGTCTGACCGCTGTATATAGTACTTATTGCTCAACAATCGGTGTACACACAATACACTCGCGCCTATATACATTGTATACTCGATTAATTAAAATAGATAATTCCCTCGGTGGATGTGAACAAATTTGATACTTATAATAATGTTCATGTCGTTTTTCCTTTTTGAAATATAGACGTGTTGTTGGCAAAGTTACGTGCACGCTTTCACCCGCCGTTTTTTTCGAGAAACTGGAAACTTGTACGCAACGTATAGATTAGGTACTGTGTACATATACATATTCCAAGTGAAAAAATACTTGTTTTATATGTTTTTTTGCATTTCGTAATACGATTTCTGAATTCCGTTTGGAATCGAACATCCGCCGCCATTAATCACTACGTCACATCATTATAACACATTGCAGCGTATCACTGCAGCTAGGTTAATGTGAATGATTAAGAAGGAATGAACTGGATTTTTTGAAATAAGGAAAAAAACAAAACGGAAATCCTCGCGTTTATCACAAATTTACACACCATGAACGATGTCAACGGATGAAACGCCAGGTACGCGCATTTGTTCCGCGTGGGAAAATGTCTCTCGCGGAATTTCATAAAACTGTGCAGATCTCTCTCGTCACTGTATATACTTTATCGTTTTAGATCTGTAGCTATTGGATTAGACGACAATAATTGCGCCTAGCTTAATAGTTGAACACCAAATATCGTCGTTCTGGGAAATCGTAAATAGTTTACTTATTATAATATTATAAATACACACCAACAATTGAAACATGTATACTTTTCAACCTAAATAAACCGTTGGAATAGTGGAGAAATTGCGCGCGTATAGTTTTATGTCAGAATATTGTAGTTGACGCCCGATCGGATAAAAACTATTATTTCTCTATTTTATAATGTATTTTTAAACATTTTCTATCGAAAATGTATATTTATATATGCGTGCACATTAACTTATCCCTTCACTATTGAATATATATATATATTGTCTATACCGTCTTTATTGGCGCTGAATTGTATTTTGAAAGGTCCAACTAACTGCTGAAATTCATTTCGTACAATATAAATCGAAATGTATTTATTAACTTCTATTTTGTGGACTTTTAACTGCGATTCGTTTTAGACTATATTCAGTCCATATTATGGTAAATATTATCCAGTAAGATACTTTTTAATTAAGCGTTCTTTTTCATAAATAATCCGTTAAATGCAGTAAAATGTTTGCCTATGTAGTTTAAAAAAATACAATTAAATATTAACTTTATAAAAAATTTAACTGGAATTCTTCGCCGTGTAATAACGTCATGTTATTGTTTTAATTCGTAGAAAGTAGTATATTGTACTTATATCCGTTTTGTTTTAGTTATAAAAAGAAACTGTGTGTACATAATATATACTGCACTTATTAATCGTTATAAAAAATTTAAAAAAAAAACGTTATAGATAATGAAATATTTAAATTGTTACTTTCATTAATTAACTCAAGAAAGTTTTGTCGTCGTTATATTTATGCAAATATATTTTTTGTACAAACCCGTCAAAAATGCGTTAGACATTAATTATGTCCTCTATTTTAATTTATATTTAAACAGATATATTAAACTTATTGTATTCTCGTATACCCAAAATCTCATGTTATTCAAATTAAATCGTAGCTAATATATATTATAAAAAATATTGTCAACGATGGATCTGCTTAATTATTTTCGTAAGGAAAAATGCAATTGTTTTTTATGTTTGTGGTTCGTGTGTATTATATTTAATACTAATATTATTTATATTATGATATAATAATAACTATACACTGTTTTACGTGAAAATTAAAAGATTTTATGTTTAGTATCTGTTCATAAGATGTTTCTTTAGCTATTTATCAACTTGGTGGCTATATATATATGTATGTATAACGCACGAGTGCATAACCAATTGTATAAGAGATATTATCGATTTGTATAGGTATACATTATACCAATTTATATTTAATGATCATTAAAAAAAACTCAACTACTGAGTTTTATATATATATATATATACTCGTTTGTTATTTTTTACACTTCTTAAAATCTGTTCACATCCACTTGGAATAAGTATATATAATAAGTACTATTATATGGTCTAGTGACGCGCAAGTATTCGAAATGATAGTATTATTATTTATAATGTTCATACGGGTGCTTGGTTGAGTTAGAAAGCAAGCCTATGTAGCACAATCTGTAAATCTACAATTCATAAACTAGTTGCTTTTTTATATTTTTATAAGAGTCATTTTTATCTATAGAAACTAAAATAAATATTTATAGATATAAGGAATTTACGCGTTTATTGTTTATTTATTATATAAAAATGGTCAACGACGTCATAATATTTTGTAGTTAATAGTTAAATCAGATTTTAAAAATGAGTATTTTATTTAAATATATGAATATATTTTTAACAAAATACGATATTTTTTAATCTACATAATAGGACCTAAACATTACCGAATTATTTACCATTTAATATTATACGCTTAGAAAGTAAATCGCAAATTATTACCCATTTAAAATACGTTTAATTGGTTATAAACATTTGGATGTTGATTAAATCATGTCTGAAAAAAATATATACGTTTGTTATATGTTTTGATTAATCATATAAAGCGGAACTCTCTTAACGCTATTGTTAATAGATTGATTCGCCAACCGTATCATACATATAAATACACAATTCCTCATTTTCCATCTCTATTATATTTGTTCTAGAACCAAGTTTAAGATGAAAAATTGCATTCGATCAAAAAACTATTAATTTTTTTATTATTTTTATTAATTATCTTTAATTTATATTTAGTCTATTCGTTTAAGTATACGCTAAAATTAAAGTATAATAGTTATGATATCGAAATGAAATTTCACATAAACTTTTTTTCTATAACATTCGTAATTGAGTTAAAATACTCCAACTTTTTTAAATGCTAATTATAATGTATTTAGTTTCATTTAAAACTCTTTTCAAACCTATGTACAAAGTGTAATAATCAAAAAAGAAAATCGATGGTTTTAGCTTTTTAATTTAAAATATAAAAGAAGTAAATTTAATATAAATATTCTAAATTTAGCTTTATCCATAACTATTAGGAACTATTTGTTAAATATAGAACGTTATTATAGATAAATGAAAAAAATTGTACTGATTCGAAGTTTCTCAAGTGGAAACTGAAAGTCGCTATAAAATTACTATACAGTAATTTACGACACTATTATTGCAGATGTATACGTCGTTATTTGTTCTATAATTACTCGAATTTGTTTATTTTCTGGCTGGGAGTTATCGAAATATATAGTGTATTTATTTTTATATGAATTATTTATAACTTTTACAGTTAAATATTCATAAATTATTGACACACTCAGTTCGTGCAGTGTTAACAACGCAGATTAAAAGTATATTTCTATATAGAAATATATATAGTTAACATACTCGCAGTTCGCGTCTGTTTTTTTCTCAAATTAATTTTCTTTTGACAAGCACGCCATATTTTGAATCTGTATATCCACAATTTTTCGTAACAGCAACCGGAAATGTAGCGATTACAATTCTCAATTATTGTTATATACGTAAAATGTACAAATAGACTCTGTGTAAATATTAAACGAAAAGCGCGCACTGGCACATGCCGCGACGATAGTTTCCGGCACGAACAAACACTGAACACGAGACTCTGTTACAATGATATAACCTTTCACCGAAGAAACGTATTTCTATGACAGGATATATGCCCGTACCACTTCCATTCCGTTACACTCCTTCCGTTCGCTTTTGGACGGTGCGATAAATAATAATATTGTATTTCATCAAAATAGTTTTACCCCTCGAGTCATTTTTCTTCCAATTAGTTCACACGTGCCAAACACTCTGTGTGCTTGCGTACAAATATTAATTCCATATGATAGGTATATATATAGCTTGTATAATAATTTCTTTTGAAAATGTTTTGATTTACATTAATTCGTGGTTTTATATTAATTATATTGTTACAGAATAATTATTGGTGTAGATAAAATATTTTTAATAGATTATTCGACCTTTTGAATGATTTATTCGCAGCTATTGGTTCATATTTAAGACGCACTCAATGTATATTTGTTTCTGTATTATTGTCAATAGATACTTCTTTTGTATATGTATTCGGATTTTTAGACGAATAAGTTTCTTTTTGGTTTTTATTATCTAAACAAATGTACAGTTATAACGCTAAATACAAAAGTCGTTGATTTTAAAGTAGATCATCTACATAGTCTATGTACTTGTTCTAATTTTCTAGGTTTTATTACTGTAAATTGATATTATATTCAAACGCATTGAACAATAGGTTCGTCTTAATAACGATTTTCGACAACGTAAAGAATAGCTTTGTTGTTGGATGACGATAACGATTTGACCTCACGTGCTTATGACCGTTATTCACACTTTTCCATACATGTTGTCTAGTGCAACTTGTTTTGACCCTTTGAGCTATTTATTGTGAACATTTGAAACGCAACAACACGCACTTGTACTTGTTCTCAGATTTAGATCTGTATAAGGTGCCGTTTTTTAAAAATATTTCGATTCGAACGTTTATTTACAGTTATAAAGGTAAACACAAAAGGCATCAGCGAATATTTAAAAATAGTTTTAATTTACTCGCTCTAAATATGTGTGTAGATTTCGTTATAAATATATAAACTATATATTAATGTATAGGCGTATATTTAATGTTTATATATGTGTGCGCGCGCGTGTGTTTTAATCCAAGAACAATAAGAATGCGTGTTAATTTCCAGCGTTAAAGAATTGCTCGACGATTATATAATTTTACTTGACACCCGAGGCATTATTTTCCATCCGTACGTTCTTTTACATATTTGTTATTTGTCTAAGAAAATATGTTTATATCGTGGGCGTACGTATTATATACTATAATCATTTTGTGAAATTCGTTTTCAAAAGATATCCACGTAATAACATGTTCCGCTTTAAGAATAGACGTGTATAATGTGCGCGTGTATGTTTGTGTATACATATATATTTTTTTTTTTGGTCGTAATCACATTATACTTTGATGTTTTATTCTTAATTCGACAATTCAACGCTTCGAATTAATAGCCCGTGATTTTATCTGTTTTTTCAGGTGGGCAGTGTCAACGTTAATGTCTCGTCAAAATATAGTTCCCAGCTCTGATAATTCCTCGGAAAATATTTGTGCGCTTGTACCGCTTTGGGACATGTTCAACCATCGCACCGGAAAAGTAAGTTTATAACACCTTATGTCTTCACTCTCGAAATAATGAACTGCAGTTGTACACAATATTATCGTCAAATTTGGACGTTTAGTGCTGACTAAAAGAATTTGAAAACGTTATTTTCGATTATCGTCGAGAATGTACGAAATATTTAAATATGAATTCTTTTGAATTGAAAAAGAAGCTATTGTAACTCCCGGACGAATATTATTTACGAGGTTCTGGATTTTATGCTTACCGTGTTAATAATCGATTATAGACAATGCTCGAGTTGGAAAAAATATAGAAGAAAAGTGTTCTACGATGAAATTTACATCGTCGGAGGGCTACGCCCTCTGCTCCCCATCCGTCACTTTCACATTTATTAAATATTACGTTCCTAATGCAATATTCAACAAGCTACGAAACTGCCCATTTTATAAACGAAATTATAATTAATAGTTTATTAGATATTAAATTCTTCTGGTCCGCTAAACGTTTATTTCAAATGTAGCGTGCAAAATTCAGAATTTCGCTGAATTCCTGTTTGGTTTCGTTTTGTTTTCTACGTATCGAGCGTGCAACATTCAACGTGTTAAAAAACGTTACACTTTTCAAATCATTTTACTCACAGTAACGTTAATACGTTATCATTGATAAAAATGTAAAACCATGTTCAAAAACAATAATACATATATTTTAAAACTAAATTCGTACGGTTTCTTTAATGTGTGTCTACCGTACCGCCTAATAAACGCTTGTTATGTTTACCATTTGTCACTCGTTGTAATCGTCAACCAATTTATAATTTATAATTATTATCATCGGATAAATGATCAACTAATTTCCTCAGATTTTTGTTTTTTGTAATTTACAGTTCGAACTATTGCTAAGAGAATAAATAAATGTTTTCGTCCAAATAAAAATATTTTAATTACTAAGCGTAAAAACATTTTACAAGACCGCGTAATCAGTGATGTACTAACAGGATAACCCCGATAAAAATGTTTAGGAAAAATTAATTTTTTACGAGATGTATATATTTTTAGTCAATAATAACGTAAAAACTAAAATGTATTACTCGTATTCCAATGAATTGTGTTCGGATATAGGGCAATCTGTTGTTTATAAGTATCAAATAATACGGCCGAACGTCGTCTTTTGTCGGCAGCTACGGGTATTTGAGTATTTCAAAGAAAATATTGTACACACGAGGGACGAATGGGGCGTAATTATTACAAATTATTTGTCTACTATTGCCCATTTCAATCTGTAATCGACAATCGTTATCGTCGTTTAAAAAAACGGAATAATCCCTTAGGTTTTGTTAGGGTCGTCCAATTTATTTAAAAATTAATTCCTTTCCCCCCCCCAAAAAAAAAAATCTCGAGTCGCCATCGCGTAATAAATAATACGTATAGAAAACTCGGAGATGCCGTTTTTCCCTAATGCCGCCTCTTATCCGTTTTACTCCGTCCGCTCCGGAAGAACGAACGCCGTTGACCGCGCGTGTTATATGTTTTGTTCGTTTAGCTGTGCACGGACTTCGCGAATACGGAAAACGCGTGCGTATGCTACGCGGACAGTGATTACGCGACCGGTGACCAGGCGTTCATATTCTACGGAGTGCGCACAAACGCTGACTTCCTGGTGCACAACGGGTTCATTTATCCCAACAACGAACACGACGCGGTGAAGATGAAACTTGGCGTGTCTCGTTCCGACCCTCTGTACACGCTTCGACATCGGCTATTGCAAACGCTCTCGTTGTCTGCCCTGGCCGAATTCTACTTGACGCCCGGGCCGTTCCCGGTTGACGGCAAGCTCCTGGCCTTCGTCCGCATTTTCAACATGGACCAGAGTAAGTACAACATACACCCGGTGATGAGTGTACAAGCGCCGTACGAGATGCCGATTGGCGCCGCCGCCGCCACTTACTACGGGTTGATGAAACGTCACGCCAAATACGTCCCGAAGGTCGTGCGTACGTCCGCTCAAAAATCAAAATACGTTCGGTTATGAGCTATATTTTCAAAGAAAGTTTCAAAACTTATTTTAACACGCGCGCACACACATACATCGTGTTAGGGGAAGCTATATAAACCATTATAAACAATCGTGGCCGTAACAAACGTTATTAAACGACGTATTTATTATAACTTCAAATTCGACCATCATTACTCGTATAACATTATATTTATATATTTACGTACAAAGTCACATCACGCTTACATTGTTGTTCGGATAAAAATAAAAGAGCTATTTCATTAATTCCTCAGAAACCCCGTTTTACGTACAATATATGCGCGTTTATACTTAGGGGAAATAACGTAACATAACTTCGTAATAATCTATTATTCTAAATCCGCAAAAAAAAAACGAAAAAAATATTTAGAACGCGATTAAGAGCCAATCTCGTTGTTTAATGTCTCTTGGTTAACGTTAATAATGTGGCGTTTCCCCAAAGATACGATGTACTTTCCGGTTGTCCGAAAAAAGCGTACCTAAATATATCACGGCCCGCCAAAGTATACCAAAAATACGCGTTGTGTGCACCACTTACACGACGTTTATATTATTTTACACGAAAATGACGACCCAGTATTCAATCGTGAATTGGAACGGTGAAATACGACTACTCGAAATGTATTTCCATATATATCCACTAAAATGGTTAGGTTTAAAAAATATCGTCTAAACCGTGTAACTATATAGTTATACACAAACGTAATTTTTTGTCGTAAATATAACGGGAATTACCGAAATTCCGATTTTCCGAGGTGGATTCAAATCGCGTGTACCTTTTATACATTTTCGAACAAACGTAAATGTAGGTTCCCTATAATTTACGCGAAGACGCGTAACATTATAGAGTTGCAGATTTCAGAGGTCGCGTAACACGTTGGCAAATTTTTTCTCGATGAAATTTACTTGGAAATTACGGCCGACGCGCGTCTGTCGATGCACGTCCCCGAAACCGTTCAAAGCGAAAACTTCCGGTTAAATTATACGATTCGATACCGTTAAAATAGTCTCTATTTTAGAACATCTTGGTCCGAGTACGCGTATTAAATAATAATAATCTGTCCGCAGAAACGTTGGAAGATTGGATCCAAATGGAAGAGAAACATTGTTTGAATTTAACCCAACTGGACGGTACACTCGATCCCGTGCTGGAGACCAAATGTTGGGAGTTCTTGCAGGTCAGGATACGTTTGTTGATAAAGCAGTATCCCGCACCATCGGAAAATACGGTTTGTCCTATACAATATATTGTTTAAATAAAATCGGTATTCGATTTTTGTCGGTGCGCGTCCCGCGTAAATATTTCTCGGCGTATTCGACGAGAGATTTCCCAATTTTCGAAATATTTCTCATAATAATAAACGCCCCGTTCGTTTCGTTCCGGACAACGGAAATAATCGACGTGGTTCGTCTATGGGTCACCGGCTCTATATTACTCCACCGTTTCGGTATGGTTGAAAGAACCTATCGTAGATTTGATTTTCGAAAACCATTAACGCGATAATAGGACCGTTGTACCGTTCGAGTAATTTAAAAACCAGAACTAAAATGTTGATAGTCCCGTGTGGTTTCGCGGCACTCATTTATATTTGGATTGCCGTAGTTCGTAGGCCTTATATAATGGCTGATCGAAGTTGTTGCAAGAGCATAAAAGTGGCCTATATATTCGATTAAGTATGATACACACAATATACGTTTTAGCGAAGCGCCTAGATCCAAGAAATATCACGAGTACAATTTTTAAAATAATTTTTTCGGTTTTTAAAATTACATCGGTTGAATCGGTTCTGCGTTCATTGTCGATGGCTATTTTCGTGTCGCTTTTTAACAAAAACCTTCGGAGAAACGTTTAAACATTATAACATTCGCTTCGGTACGCGATATTTTCATTATTATTAACTTTCGGTTTATAACGGTAATAGCTCGACAATTAAAATATTTATAATATAGACGATTTATGAATGTGCCCCTACATTCAGAAAGTAAAAAAATGCGATAATTAAGAAACGATTCGAGTTAAAACCGAACAAAATAATATAAATGCGAAAACGGTAAAAGAATTTTAATTTGAAACTATTTTTCGTAGAAATTGGTAAAATTGTACTTTCTACTATTTATTTTAGTTATATTAAAGAATCGTGATCAAGTATACGACACAATGATTAAGGGTAAATAATTATATTATTATTATTCTATTATATTAAAAACATGAGAAATTAGTGACAATTTTAGTACGAAATTTTCGAAAAGAAATTATGAATAACGTTGATGTTTGGTCGTAGTAAATATCAAATATTTGATTTTTTTAACGATATTTATCGAAATATGTAAAATTATTCCAAATACCTTTATTGATCCAAGTCTAAATTGCACGTATGCTGAATACGCAATTGTTTGTCTAGAATATACATTATACATAATAATTAGTAAAAACCGATAAACCGTTTACGCTCGTGGAATAATTATAAAACGAATTGCGGACTCAACATAATATGCAGTTTGTATATAGACACAATTTATACTAAAAATTAACGGTAAATTGAAATCAATATTTCTAGTGGTTTTAAAACTATTTTAATTTATGATCAAAAAATATGAAAAAAACAAAACCTATGTTAATATTGTAATGTGTTATTATTTATGTAGTTGCGTTCTATTCCTATATATAAAACATTTTTACGTCGAATTTTCAATGACGGATTTATCTCTGTTTATTGCCACTACTTTTGTTTATAAGAACGAATTTCCAACAATTAGTACATAAAAACACGGGTATAAAAACAGTTATTTATTTTGAGAAAGCGGCGAAAAATGAGAATGAGAAAAAAAATCTTTAAAAAACTGCTATAAAAGCAATTCGACGTTGTTGTACTAAGCTACGGAAAAAGTTAAACGATTTAGTTTTGGCTAATATAAAATAA
The DNA here is from genome assembly GCA_025469175.1 of Geopemphigus sp. TES_GeoC_2020. Lineage (NCBI taxonomy): Eukaryota > Metazoa > Arthropoda > Insecta > Hemiptera > Aphididae > Geopemphigus > Geopemphigus sp. TES_GeoC_2020. Next base: position 120,016 of record JAIPRN010000104.1, read on the forward strand.
TTTAGGATTTGACAACGTAAAAAGGACATTTTGATCGCTCTTTTGAAAAAATCTAGAGAAATGGAAACTTTAGACGTAACTCTATAAAGTTTAAAATATAACGGACTATTTAGATTTGTTTACTATCCATCTCTTTATTCAAAATTCCTGGCTATGTCGTTAATTTCACTATTTCGTGCTTGAATCGATCGTGATTATTTTACGATTATTTTTATTCGTGAATTATTTTAGAACTCATATAACATTTACAGTACTTACGCGCACACACACATATACACGTTAATATATATATATATATGTGTGTGTGCGCGCGCGTGCGCACGTATTTTACTACAAAAACGCGGAGAAATTACGACGTACACATTTATTAAATACGCGTAAATGTATTAGGACAATACGGTCTCGTGTACATACTAAGTAGATGCAGTGTTATTGTATACGAATATTATTGGATAGGAATTTTGTGTACGTAAAATCAGACCGCGTATAACGTAATAGTCCTGTATACCGTTTTACGAAACAATACGTTTAATACGTGGGGTACACGTGACGATTATTTGCTGTAGACGAGCGTGTTGGTGTGTGGATTCGAGTATATTAGTTACAAACATGAATAAAGAACAACGTTACAAAATTATATGATTTAATTAAAAAAATTTTTTTACAAAATTTATAAATGAATAAATAAATAAAAGTTCCGCGTTCGAAGCGCATAGTAATGTTTATCCAATATGCCACTATTTTATCGCGAACCGGATACACCGTGAAGTGTCTACACTACTCCTCTTGGTGTTCCTCCCCTTAGTCCGTCGCGTTGTTAATGGTGCGTTTGAAGTATTCTGTGGAAAAATTAAAAATTAAATTAAGAAAATTGAAAACAACGTTAACTGATGATAATAGTAATCGACATATTCTCATGATCGTACCGAACACCGAGGGGGCCCAGACGTCACCCAACAATACTTGATACGTCCACGCTCGTAGTTTACACTGAAGACTTATTGGGGTGTTCTCATCGACCGATTCCTGGTCGTCTTCGATATATTTCACGTTCAATTCTTCCTCGCCTTCGATCTTTGGGGCGGCTTTTTGCTGTCTCCAAGATGTAGGTAGGAAGTCGTTGTCATCGCTCTCGTTGGTCTTGTCGATCCCTTCGATAGCCTCTTGCATGTTATCTGTATTCTCAATCCATTCGTTATTTATTTCAAACCATTCCTCATCTTCGCTCTCTTCGATGTTATGAACGGTTTTTTTTTTGCGGTTGTGCCGATGTTGTACGCGTGTCACTATTGTTCATTAATTCAATCCACTTCTCATTAACTTTTTGCCAATTTGCTATTAATCGAAGGTATTAATCGTTTTTTTCTTCATTTTGCTTTTCCAATAGTTTCACGCAACGTCCATGGCCCAACATTTTACATCCTTATTATATAAGTATTAGACGATAGCCAACATTTCTAGCGTTACAATTATTTACCGGTACACTTGTAAATTTTTTGGACTCCGCACATGTAACATAGGTCATACCGCCTCAGACAGCCTTTCAAAATTTTCAGTTTGACTATTGTGCCGTCACATCCTTCTAAGGGGCAACGTTTCGCGTTCCCGATTGACACCATTGTTTTCAAATCGTTATTCAGAAATTCGTCAAAGGATTATTCGATTTGAGAATTAATGATGGAGAACGCTCGGTAGTCACAATCCGTGAATTCGTAACATTCGCCTCCATAGTTACGTCCACATACATTGTTTTTAGCCAGTATCTATAATTTATGTTTAAACACCCGTTTGTAACAGGTGATTCATTTTTTTATTTTTTTTTTTAATCGGTGGTATACGTCGTTTCAAATATTTTCGAAAGATATACGCACAAAAAGCCTTCAATATTATTTTAAATGGTATACATTTCGAAGAAACGTACCTACTTAAATAATTTTACAATACGAATTTCCCGTGACGTTTAACGAAACGTTTATATTCGTCCGTGATTGACCCGCGGGGACTTTTTTCTGTACTAATTTTAAAAATCTGATTACCTAATATTCGATGGACATAGACGTACAACGGGGAAAAGGCCAGTGTGTGTGTATATGTGTTACTTAACAAACAAAATTGATCAATTTATTGATCCAAATTCCCCATAAAAATAATATTTTGCGGTTTGGATTTTCACTTTGAAACACAATATAATTTATTTAAAAATTAAAATTTCGTTTAATATATTCTGTACGATTGGAGAATGATAATTACCAATAGTAAAAACAACAAAGTATATCGTTTATCTAATACTTATACTATTCGATGAAGTTTTTTCTCTAAATGTACAAAACAATCATATAAACATTAGGTATAGTCTTGATCAATCTTCTATAAATAATTGTGTTATCGTTTTCGGGTTAAACATATTTGTCACTTAATTTTAATATTAAAATATTTACCGACTTCAGAATACTTTCACGGCCCCTTAGCCAGTCGTAAGAAGCGACAAATGAGGTTGCGTTAGGTTGACAGCCGGTGTAAAAATGCAGTCAAATAGGATAAGGGGTCTAATAAACCAAGTAGGCGGTTTGTTCCATCTCGGATGGGGAGGTACCATGGTTTATGTTGTTTGCGAATGATATTGTGTTGGTAGGGGAAAGTAGAGAGGAAGTTAACCAAAGACTCAACATATGGAGATTAACTCTGGAAGAAAAGGGATTAAGGATTAATAGAAGTAAGACAGAGTTTATAGAGTATAAGTTTGAGGAAAAGGAACAAGTAGTGGAGAACAAGAAGTAGAATGACAATAGATGGGGACGGGATAAAGGAGGTTGAATGTTTTAAGTATTTAGGGTCCTTCGTACAAAAGAATGAAGGGTTTGATGAGGATGTGAAACATAGGATTAAATGTGGGTAGATCAAATGGAGAGAAGCGTCTGGTGTCCTGTGCGATAAGAGAATTCCAATGAGACTGAAAGGTAAGTTCTATAAGAGTGTAGTGAGACCACCAATGTTATATGCTTCAGTGTTGGGTGGTGAACAAGAAAATAAAGCAGAGAATGAGCGTAGCTGAGATGAGAATACTTAGATGGATGAGTGGGGTGACAAGAGAAGATAGGATAAGAAATGAATATATAAGAGGAAGCATAGGGGTAGCGTCGATTATGGATAAAATGAGGGAGAATAGACCTAGATGGTTTGGTCATGTTATAAGGAGAGAAGATTCGGAAGTAGTAAGAACAGTTATGGAATTGAGTGTGGAAGAAAGAAGAGGAAGGGGAAGACCAAAGAGGTGGTTGAATACGATTGAGGAGGATACGAGGATTACTGGTGTGTGCGTGGAGGATGTGGGAGATCGAGCCAAATGGAGGTTTAAGACGAAGGTGGCGGACCCCAAATAGATAAGATAAAGGCGAGGGAAATGACGATGATGAAAATATTTACCAACTTACTTAATACGTTTTTAATCGCTATATGTTATTTTTCAGGACAAGTTATCTAAGTTTCAACAATTAGCACATACTCAGATACAACTGGAATTGGACATATTGAATAACGCCTTGGAGTATATTAAACAACATCTGGATATCACATTAAATACGTGATTCACTAATCGAAATGTATAATAATCAATTTTCTGCTTTCTGTAAATCTAACTCGATCTTTTTGTATATGCATATTTCAGTCAATTTATATATATATATATATATAATTAAATATTTAATTTGTTTATCATTTTCAGTTATCGTTCAAATTGAAATAATAAATAATTATGAAATACATGTGTACTGATTTTCAAACATAGTTTAATTTTGTACATTTTTGGTGGGTATTCCAACAATATCTAATAAAAAAACATTATTTCAATGTTTCATAACATTTAAGTAAATTCGAACGCTCCATTGATCATTTCTGAATTTCATAAATCATAAAAATTATAGCGTTAGGAAATCAATCAGATATTTAGTCTTATACATTGTAATTTATTCATTTGTACACAACTGTGAACAGAAGTACTTCATTTAATGTAATTATTTGTTATATTTATGAAGAAAACTTAAACAAAATTAATTTTTTTATTTCAAATATTTCTTTTTATCGAAATTGATTTTGCTTTAAATACATTAATTAGGAATATCATCATCGTCATTTCCCTCGCCTTTATCCCATCTTTATTTGGGGTCGGCCACCTTCGTCTTAAACCTCTATTTGGCCCGATCTCCCACATCCTCCATGCACACACCAGCAATCCTCGTATCCTCCTCAATCGTATTCAACTAATTAATTAGGAATATATAGGTCAAAAATAAAGAGAGAACAACAGTTATTTAACTTTAAAATACTTTTTTCGTATAATTAATTTAAAAATCACTCGTAGTTTTTCATCTAAAATACAAAAACAAAACAAAAAACAAAATATTTTAACAATTGTTTTAAACAATACAAAATTTAATATACATTACATTCGATTATAATAGACTAATTTATAGTAATAGAAAGCAGCCTTTATGTAATTAAATATTATCAAAATTAGTAATACATCTAATTTTTGTATTACCCTGTAATTAAATCCAACTTCTAAAGATATAAGAAAGATTGAGTCTTAATATTTTATAGATCTATAATATATATATGACTTTAACAAGACAAAAATTTACCATAAATATTAATTCTTACAACATAGAATTAAAGATAAATGTATACTATACATTTTTCATTTAGTATTATATTTCATTAATTATTTCAAAAGTTCTTACAAATTCGTCATAGGCATTACCACTCAACACTTGGCACAATGTTTCTGCTGTATCATGCATTGACCATCCCCTATTAATTCTCTCTATAGAATCTTGCACTAAATCAACTCTTATCGACGACGATCTCTTACCATTTTTTTCACCAACACATTGCATCAATAACAAAGACAAAACACCATTCATTTTCCTCAAATTTGTGATTTCGTCTGGATCTTTCCATGTACCATTTTGATTTAAGTCTCTCAATAGCCTCGTTCTCTCTCTTAAAAGTTTGTTTATCTTAAGACTTCTATATTCACAACCTTTGCATGGAACTACTACTTGACATCCCTTATCCTCCATTAATGATAATTTAGTTGTGTACAAAACAGTAGATTCACTTCCACTGTTTTTTAATTGATTTTGTGAACTGCACTTATCATTAATGCAGTCGTTCATTTTAATTGAACACTTTGTGGATACATTATCAGCAAATTTAAAAGTATCTTCAGTTTCCTTCAAGTTAGTTACTACAATTATTTCGGTGTTATTTTCTTTATGTTGTTCTTCATATGACGACAAATCTGTGTAGCTGGCTTCGTCTTCTGTTACAATAATGATTTCTTCTTCCTCATCAGTGATATTTTTTTCAGAGCTAGTATTTGATGGATTATTTGTAGTTTGTGAAGGGAGCGCATGTAACATAATTCCACCTTTGACAGCTGATACTTGAATTACTTGGTCTTTATTTTGAGACAAATTGTTAGGAAATGGTAGATCTAATATTTCTGAATTGGATTTTGATATTTTTCTTATTTTAGCTGAAGGATATATCTCTGGATTATCTATTGCTTTTAATAATTTTAATTTATCGGCAAGTCTGGTATTTGGGTTTATTTTAGGAGAAAAAAAACTAGGGTACTTGGTAACCATACCATTTAGGAAGAGACCTTCATTTTTTTTTTGTTCTTCATAATCAGCTAACAATTTATCTACAATCATTTTACGCTTCTTTACAGACTCATCATTAACATTCCTAACACCTTCAATTTTAATCACACCATTTAAATGTGGTATGGCATCTTTTTTCAACTCCTTTACTGGATGCATAGACTAAAAAACATATTAAAAAATTTTAATTATATTAATTTAAGAGGTTATGTTTTAATATAATTTACTTTTGTAATATATTTGAGTTCATAATTATCTTCATTGAAATGCTCTGAACATATTTGAATATTCTGATGGCTCAAAAAAAATTCTTTAGAGCATTTACAAAATTCTAACCATTTTTCAAATACTTCAGTATTGCTAGGAAATTTGTAAAAAATAATTTCACTACTATTATTTGATTCATTGGGTTTATAAGTATTATTTTTACAAGTGGGAACAGCACAACACTGTTGTTCCATACGTGTATGAAATTTACCAATATTTGAAAACTGTAAAAACGAAATAATACGCTATTACATAAACGTTTTATAAATGTTGATTTTAAATAAATAAAAAAGATAATAAATCCCTTTTTAAATAAATATATTTAAATTTAAAATGTTATTTGTAATTAAATACATGTACATAAAAAAAATTAAATATTGAAAACCTAAAATTAATTTTAAGAAAACATTAAATTAAGCAGCGATAAATCACTTAAATTTTTATTTATTTTAATTGGGTTTTAAAAAATTTAAGAAATTACAGAATTTCTTTTTTAGTACACGTAATTGACAGACCAAAATATATGTTCCCTACTGGATCTCATTTTATAATTTAAAATTAATTCCAGCAATAGTTTGTTATATTATTATTTAAAATAAATATTAAATTTAGAACATAAACTGAGGTATTTTGGTAAAAACTAACTACATATACTTACATTCAAATTATTACTGTTTTTCCCACTTTCATTAGTCAAATGATGAACTGAAACTTCCAATAGTTCTTCAGAAATTTTAGGAATATTAATAGATGGAATAGCTGAAATAATGTTACAGTTATTAATTTGCTTTTATTATAAGTATAAAATAATTTATAATGGATTATTATTTAGAATATTAATTTTAATTAAAAAATTATATGGAGATTGAACAACCTCATTTGATTAATGTACACCTTAGTATGATCTTTATTTAATCTATTTTAAAAGGAAAAATAAAAAAGGATTCTAATAAAAAATGAATTATTTTATACGCAAATTGAATATCTATTACTATTATCAATTTTACATTTTATTCGCCTAACCCTCGAATGTTTTCAAAATTATCTACTAAAATATATATAAATTGTATAAATAAAAAGTACTATTCAACCTTAAGAAGTATTTTATAAAAAAAAATTGTGATTTTAAATGTACATTATACAAGTCAAATTTACCAGTTTTCTTAAGTTGTCTTTTAACTTTAATATTCAGTAATTCTTCTTTTAAACTGTAACATTCAAAATCATCAGGTATAAAATGTTCAGAACAAACATAAGATGAATCTGCATTAAATTTATATGGCCGTTTTAGGGTATTTATCCAAGCACTCCGGCGCTGTGGATTTTTTGGAAAAATATGATATGATACATCTTTTCCAGCCCGTTTTGTAGCTTTTAAGTTGTTTCTACAACCAATCACAACACACCAAGGCATATTGAAGATATTTTATATCAAACATATAATAATCTGAAATAAAGAACTATAATTAGAATAAAAGTAATATTCCATTTGTATTTATTTGCAGTAAGAACAGTTATGAAATTGAGTGTGGAAGGAAGAAGAGGAAGAGGAAGATCAAAGAAGAAGTGGCTAAACACGATTGAGGAGGATATGAGGATTGCTTGTGTGTGCATCGAGGATGTGGGAGATTGGGGCAAATGGAGGTTTAAGACTAAGGTGGCCAACCCCAAATAGATGGGAATAAGGCGAGGATGATGATGATGATGATGATTCATTTTGTATTTATTATGAAATTGTTTACATAATTACAATAAATAAATTTTAAATTGTTATTAAAAATACATAATTATATAATTAATTTGAAATTATAAAAATGATTTTTAATTAAATTCTGTAAAATTGGATTATTTATATATATTTTTTATATTAAATTATGTTACGACATAATATACTTTTATAAAAAGAAAATTCATTTTTCAAAAGTACCAATATAAATAATTAATTTGGTAAATTTAACACTTACATTAGAAAATTAATATATTTATCATCTATATCTCAGTCTTCAAATACATCACTATATTCTTTTACGTCTTTCTATTCAAGGTTTTAACAATAGATTTGTATGGATCCTAGCTGTGTTGATTTTTTGGGTAATGAGTATATGGATTTTTTGAGTTAAAATTACAACAAATTTATTATTTCCTCCTGCATTAAAATACCTTATTCTAATTTTTCTTCCCATAAATCCTATAATTTAAATTTTTAATATAATTAGGTAGAATTACCAGAATTTTTATCCTTTCACTATCATTCTATTTCTTCTTTTATTCTCTTTTTACCTTGGCTTCATAACCACTTTATTTTCTATATCATCAATTCACCATCTCTTCTGACAACTCTGTTTAGGACAAAATTACCTTTAAGCCTATTACTTTTTATCATTAAATGATTCTTCTAACTTCTTTTCCACAATGAGCTTTAATTTTGTGATTGTTCCCACCTTTTTGTCCATTGTCATGCCTTTTAACTATTCAATTTCAACTAGCTAACATTTTCCAATCTTGCTACTGGCTTCCCTTCTCTTTTCCATTCATTTTCTAATAATACAATATTTTCCTCATCAATTTCATCATTAATTTCTTCCTTTTTAAATATACCTTATAATACATTTGATTTTTTCTAAAACTGTTTATTAATTATCATTATTTAACGTCATATTTGTAGTTTATATATATCATCATCTCCCTCACCTTTATACCATTTATTTGGAATTGGCCACCATCATTCTAAACCTCCATTTGGCCCAATCTTCCACTTCATCCACGCACAAACCAGCAACCCTCATATCCTCCTTGATCATATTCAACCACTTCTTTGTTCTTCCTCTTCCTTTAATATTCATTTGCATATCAGTTCTTTCTGTTTTGTGACAGTTTATATATATATATATATATAATTTATTTAACTAATATAGTTTTAAGTTAGTAAATACACAGAGTATATTTATTAAAAAAATTTAAGTCATATCAAATAAGAGCAATGAATTATATATAACTCATGATTATAAACATTACAAACAAAATATGTAACAAAATAACAAATATTCATTATATATTTTTAAGTCTATATGACCCGTATTAATCCCTCAAATATGTATTTGTCTGCTACCAAGATGGCAATTTTCACAAAATTTTGTGATCGCGAGATATAGAACAATAAAGGTATATCACATAGGCGAAATTACATTGATCTTACACCTTCGCCATCTACGTAATTATTTCACATCACTCTCGCACTGATCACGAGTGACCATATTATTTATAAATATCATTATCGCGGATAACATTTAAAAACATGTTAATTATTAACGTAAGACTGCATGGACCCAAACTAAGATCTAAGGTACACGAGTTTACGAAAACCCTGGAACTAACAACACCAGTGCCATTAAACCCAGATAACGAACAGCGTTTATTGTACCGACGTGATTTATTACGGTTATGCGTAAATATCTCGACAACTCCGGACTTACCAATGATTAGCGTTTAGATGGAACTAATAGAAATTAAATGAACGGTGCATTATAACGATAACGATAACGATGTCGACTACATATAAAATCAAAACGGACAACAAATCCTTTTTATTTTCCTATTTACGAAAACGTTCAATAAAATAGAAAATATCAAGACCGTCTTTAATGACGTAAACGTAAAAAAACTAAAATTATTGACTGACGTCACTTTATTTCACAAACTGTGTACGTTTATTGATAACACGTCTTATCGAATTTACTTATCTATTTAATAAGTCGTATTGTTACCACCATAATTTTATAAAATAACCATTTGCGACCACGGTTATATCTATATTACAATAAATAAGGATAATTAAGGTTATATTTGGTGACATATTGTTTAATATAATGATATACATAAATTACTGTATCTTATTTAAATTATTTAGTCCGTTTTATTGGGTTCAATGAAATTACGACTTCCGTTTTTCAACAAGTAAACGTAACTTAAGTGGTTAATATTTTCTGTACAACTATTGTTGGTTCTATAACACCATTAATTGTCTTCAAAAAGCAGTAACCAAAACTATAAATGGCTGATGAAGAATTTGAACACGATGAGTACGAATTATTACATACTAAATACCCAACGTTTATAATTATAATAAAAAGATGACAATATTAAACCATATAAACTATTGTTCTTAAGTTATATAATAACTTATTATAATAATTATTATATAATAATAATTGCTGAATCCTTTTCAATAAGGCCTAATAAAATTCTATGTCAATATTTAATTTGTGTAAAATTATGTTTAGTTTAAAATCATAATTCTAAAAATGTAGATTTAATACAATTTTATCTACGTAAAAAAATATAGTCGCTCGTGATATTGTGTTACCTATTCCAGTTGTCATAAATATAATACGATAATTTAAGTGATACTTAAAATAAGTATCAATAATTATTGATTTTCCTCGTGTTTTCATGATTAAATATTTTAAACAAAAATTGTATTTATTCCAGCGGTGGTGCTGATGATTTTGATGAGGTTGAAGATGATGCAGATTTAGATGAATTAGATCAAGCTGAAGTAATACATTGACTTTTCATTTAAATTAGACAAATAAAATTGCTTAAAATTTTTACCAAAATATTATGTAATAATCATAATTAAATTTTAATGGTTCTTGATTATTGCTATAAATCTATTTAATATACTTAAAATTAACGTTTGAATGTCCTTATTTATAATCTTCATAGGAAAATGAAGACAATATTGACATATTACCTGTTCAAGAAGCACAAAGTCAAGTCCAAAAATCTAAGCGTATAACTACAAAGTATATGACAAAGTATGTATTAAAATATTATGTAGTTATTAAAACATTGTTGTTTATTCATACATTGCCATATTTTAGATATGAAAGAGCTCGAGTATTAGGTACAAGAGCTTTACAGATAGCAATGTGTGCGCCTGTCATGGTAGAACTTGAGGGTGAAACTGATCCATTACAAATTGCAATGAAAGAATTAAAAAAACGTAAAATACCTATCATAATTAGAAGATATTTGCCTGATAATAGTTATGAAGATTGGGGAATTGATGAACTCATAATTGTAGACCAATAACATGTATAATTATATACAACTTATCCCTTACAATTAGTAAACGTTTATTTTTTTTTTTTTTTTTTTTTTTGAAATATTGAGGATTTTTTTGTATATCTGATGTAATTGTAAATTTTGATATACAAAGTTACCTAACTTGATATTATTTTAAAATGAATATTACTATAATATTGTAAAACAATAGTGTAAATACGCGAAAAATATGAATTTAAAATAATACAATATATAACTTTTCTGCCTAATTTAAATATAAAGATTATTAACTAAGTAATACATATTTTATATTGTATAATTGAAATTAACGAAAATACACTTACATAAGTATAATGAATATATTTTCTTTATTCACTATCATGTTATGTATTAAATATATGTAAACATATTAGTGTTTCTGAATGAATCA